>FASU01061644.1:0-14036 GCA_001486225.1 Heliconius pardalinus sergestus
CACCAAAGCGAAGAAATGGAAATTTAAATAAATATTTAATTTCCTCGAGTGGGGATCGAACCCACAACCAATCGGCTTACAGTCGCACTTTGTGCTCTGCGCCACAACTGGCCGCAAATTGAGAATTATTTTGATTTATAACATTATTCAACAAACAATTCTTATTCTATAGTTAAATTAAATATTTTTAACCTACCTTACTATCTAAAATGACGACAGCCGTCTTATCTTTCTTATTTTTTATATCAACACCAAGAGCTTCAGCGAAGTGATAATTCCTTATACTATCTACTGCCAACATATGTAAAGAATAATTTGTCCTACAAGACAGGCCATGTACATGTGTTATATTCCCTTCCCTAACCTTAGCGGGGGAAACTGGTGGATTTATTTTATTAGCAAATTGTATTAATCTACAGAAATGCTTCACATTATCTTGTACGAGATTCTCAGCGGATAAAGGATCGTCTTCGTATGGAAGCATTGTTGATTCTATTCTGAAATGAAACCATCTTTCATTAAGCAAACCTATTTTGTTCTATTCTTTTTCTTGTTCACATTTTTTAGACGTGGTTACATTGAATGCAGCATTAAGTTCACTCACTTAACCTGCTTTATTTTTTTTAGACTTCACACTGTATTCCTTTTATAGCAGGATAGGCAGAAAGAATAGTGTTAAAACCAGTAAGTGTAGTGTGTAGTGAATATTGTTACAACTGTCATGCTTATAGTAAAATGTTGTGCCGCTACACAACTACGGCTCATAACACACATTGTTTTATTAAAAAAACAAAATAATAACAAAAATTAAACATACATAAAATCCTGAGCCTTTACAATAACCGTAAAAAAAAAACAAGTAATATCCTTATATTAAGTAAGTCCTTACTTACTCTTGATCTTCTGTTTCGAATTCACTATTTAAATGTTCTTCAAATGACTGACATTTTTCGTAGTTTTCATAAAAACTTTTCTCAGCTGGCAATGATTTGGAAACACTGCTACCGCATTGTTGTAGAAAGTTTAACGTAGACCACAATGCAGAATTTTCATTAGTACTGTCAATCAATTTTGAAATGGCTAATCCTTGCTTCAAGAAAAAATCAAGCACACTGCTCTTTTGATTCTTTTGCGTTATGTTATTCCATGGATACTTATTATTATGTGACACAACTTCTCGTTTATAATTTAAATTCAATTTCTTATTGGGCTTTTTAAACTTGTACTCTTGACAAAATTTTAAATAGTTTTTTTGCTGGTATAGTAACCTTTGTACTTGTTGTAGTTTTGTCAGTTCGGTAGTCCATTGACTACTTTCGTTGTTCTTACAGTTATAATACTCCATTGCTATTTCACGCAACTGGAAGTGTATATATATAGGTCAGATAAAGCATAATTATACATTAGGTCAAATTAGGTTTTTTTTTTAGGTTCATGCTGTATATGGTGTATATTAGGTAGACATCACATTTTCGAAGCATGCCTGCTGCGAGGCGGCAGCCAACGCCGCGTTAGTTTTGTTAACAGATCGAGAAAATGAAAATTATTCTTATACTCAAGGGATTCAAACCCAAAATTGTTGTTTACAGTCAAATGCTATACCACTTGGCGCCACAACAGCCAGTACCTACATTTTTTTAAAAACGAAAACTTCCTTATAGTGAATAAATAAATGTTGATTATATTTCTTGATATGAATATAATATTACTTTAAAATATAAGAATCTATCTCAAATCTAAAAAACTTTTCAAAAGAAAAAAAAAATTGAAAACCATATTTTTAAGATAACTTTTTCATTCATAGGTTTTGCAAAATAAAAACATTGTAAATGGCGCAAAGTTAAAGTGGTATATGGTCTAATCCTGCTATATAAATTTTTGCTGTACAAAGATTTTAGTATTTCTATGTCTTAACACAAATATTTTATTGAGAAAAACAACTTTTATATACATACCAAAGCATATGACGGCAACTGTTCATACAGAGGATTGAGAGGTGTGAAAAGTATAAATATAGGGTTGCCATCTGCATATCTTTCAAAATTGTATGATTTTTGCCACATTGGTATAATTCTTGCCACCGGTTGAACAAAGTTTTGCAGAAGCCAGTGCATTAAGTGTGTTTCATTCCACCCGTAGTTGCTCTCATTTGGAATGTACTCCTGGAAAGTAAAGAAATATATATTAAAAAGTTGAGGGTGTTGTAGTGCAAGGGCACAAACAAGGGCCTCAGTTATATCTCATCAGATAATCGTGATAATTCAATTTTATATAAATGAAATTAAATATAAATGCATCAATAATTTTAAAAAAAGCACCAACATTTATGAATAGAATATCTCAAATATTATTTTTTTAATTACCTTTGTATCATTCCACAGCATAAGTCTAGCAGTTGGCACACTGCCAACTCCCAGATCTCTCGCCAAGTCCATAGAAGTGACTGTTGCAAAACATATTTCACCAATTGTGTCAAATTCACGAGACTTTAACGCAACATTGTACCATATATTATAGAACTGTGATGTTTCAATTAAAGGTGTAAAACCTACAGCTACAGCCTGTCAAAAATAATATGAAAAATTTTAAGCTTCTTACGGTCATCCTGCACATATCAGTGTAGGCAGTGGGGATTTAGTTTAAGACATTGTTTCCCATGTCCTAATCATTTTTTGTGACATTGCATACTGAGAGAGGGAACTAACATACTTTGTCTTGTTACTAGAGTAAAAAAAATAAATAATGCATTCCCTTGAGTAAGAATTGATCCTGTGTCCATAATGTGGTGCAGCAGCAGTAATATTTATAAAATTTACTTAAACAATAAATTAGTCTTTATTCTTAGTAAAAAATTTAATAATAAATTATTGTTCTATTCTACTTACATCACAGATAGACAATAAATTAACTAGATCTTCTGTATTAGATACTTTTTCTAGTGGTTTCATTACCAATTCTAAAAAATTTACCATACTCTCAGCATTTCTTGGCCCTGTAAAAATAAGCTATGTTACAAATATCAGCAGTGTAAAAATAAAATTATTTATATATAAATATATAAAGGAAAATTTTTGTACACCTCTACGAAAATTGTGCAGACAGATAAGTATAATAATAAAACAGACATAGCACATTGTACCATATGTTTGACAACACATATTTTTGTTTAAAGTAACATACACATTGTTCAAGGTAATGAGTCAATTGGTTCTCTAGATTTTATCTTGTTTTAATCAGTCTCACCTTTGTATAGTACACCCCTAGAAGTTACAGTATATACCATAAGTATAGGCCATAAGGGTATTTTATTATGTTGCAATCTACACTCACTACCAGGATTCCAACAGTTAATAGCAGAAAAATGTACCTTAAATATAAAAATATACATTTTAGCTGTAGGTTAAGTTTCACACATAGGGAACAAAATTAGCTTCAAATTAGCTTCAAATAGCTAATTAGCTCAAGCTAAATCCTGCATATAGCAGGGTAGGCAGAAGAACCAGAGTAAGATACTCCGTTTTCCACCATAAATGTATGAATTGCTAATTGGAGACTAGCATAATTTGCCTTGATAAAATACAATTCCATTAAGAGAAATAGATAACTGTTGAACTTACTCTGTCTTGTAAAATATTAGCAGCCTTTTCAAATTCCTTTCTAACATATTGTGACTCTGCATCCCAAGGTGCATAGTACATTACAAATGATATATCCTCTGCATTTATAGCCGCTAGGGCACTACTTAACTGGCCTCTATACCAATCAGTTACAACTGAATCTGAGAAAAAGAATCTTACAGCTTGAGGAACTTTTGATATTTTTGTGGGCCTGCAACACAAATATGGTAAATTTAAAATTTAAGAGTTAAATTTCTTATACTTATTAAGCTTATGTCATTATAAGATTTATTAAATAACTCACGCATTGTGTAAAGCTCCATATGTGGTCAGGGCTAGAGCAATGCAAAACACTAGTTCTTTTATTAGCATATTGAGGGTTAACTCTTTGTTATTGTTTTGTTTAGGCTGTTGGGTATCTTCAATAGAGTTCTGCTCATTGCTAGAAAGGCTTGATTGTTCTTTTAATGACGTGACCTGCGAAATATCTTCAGAGTCCGCCGTTGGAAACATTACACGTCATTCATAAACAATAAAATCTACCAAAATTCGTTTACGTGTTATTTTGCATGACTCCAATAAACTTAACTTTTGACCACCTAAGAAATTATTGGTAGTTATCTGATAATTCATAATAAGTAGCATCTAAAACATTGTAAGTTTGTTATTTCTTAACTTTTCAAATCATTAAAATCATAATTAAACATGAACAATCAATGTCAATATCGTCATATGACTTTGACAATTGACATTAATTGTTCATGATTCATTAATCATAATCCACAAAGTAAAGTCAGATTATAAAAGCTAATTACCGTACAGGATCGTACCTACTCCATTAATTAAATTTAAATAAAAAGATTTTTGCTTTCCTACCAGAATCTTTTTGTTACTTGTTTTGTACCTGCTAAAATATCTACATTTTATAAAATTGTAGGTATTGAAAGCTTATTAATAGTGCTACTAATACGGTTTCATCATTTGCCAGTTACATAGATACTTATCTGATGTTTACTATTGAGGTCAATCGTGGCGCAGGAGCACAAGGGTGTGACTGTAAACCTGACAACCACCACTCAAGGAAATTAAATATTAAATATTTTCATTTCTTTGCAGTGATGTCCGGACAAAACGCGCCTCTGGGTGGATTGGAGACTACTAACACTAGGTTCCCTTTACCTACCCTGTGATGTGCGGGATAGTTGACCGCTTTTAGGTTTCCGTATGTCAAAAGAGTCATCATTATTCTAAGAATATGCTTAACATGAAAGTAACAAATTTCAGTATGATTACAGAACAAAATGTCTATAATTTTTTATAGCAGTAGATATTGATAGATTACATTTTGGTAAATTTTATCTTGAGACTCTTGAGAGTTAATTTATGCTTGGTAAAAGTAGAAGCGATAGGTATGCAGTGAAATCTCTACACAATTTACTAAAAGTTTTCAGCCTCTCTAAAATTATTACTCGTTCATTTCAAGAATATTATCTATAAATATTTTTTTGCGTGACATCCGAAAACATTTACTTATTATCTATATTGCGACTAGCATTTGACAAATGATTTACCGTTTAAATGTTTTATCTGTACATGGTTATTTGCCTTGTTTTGAAGGACTGTCCTTAGGAAGTTGTGTCATATTTTGCGTTTCAATTTATAATGGCTGATTTGTAAAAATACAACAAAAGAGGCAATCTATTATTATTTCAAAATAACGTTATAAAATACCACATGTTCCAAATCAAATGTATTATTTCCTTTTCTGAAAAAGTGTGACAAACAAGCCAGTTAATCATATATCCAAAACATGGATTCTACAAAACAGTTTGATACAGATTCAATGGAGTATTGGAAAGATCAAGCAAAACATTACGAACAAAAGTATAAATATTTATATTTACGTAAATATTTGTAAATATCTTTCAACAATTCTTTTGAGGCTTATTCTCATTATTGATTTTGTGTTAATAGGGCAAGGGACATACAGCAAGAATTAGATGAGTATACGGAGAACTCGGCTCAACTCGAAAAAGAACTAGAAGCATCCTTAGAGCAAGTTGAAAAACAAAATAGAGACTTGGAACATCAGAACCAACGTCTTAAAAACGACATTGACACACTCAAGGTACTATCCTTTTTAAATTAAAGTGTCAAGACTTTAAATAGCATAATTAATGATGTCATTTGTTTAATTTTTATACTATACGTCATATATACAAATTTAAAAAACTCATTCTTTTAAATTCTTTCAGACTAAGTTAGAAAGGAGTCAATATGAAACTAATGCCCTAGAAAATGAATTACAAGCACTTAAAATAGAAAAAGAAAAACATGCAATATATGTTAGAGAATTAGAACAAAAAAATGATGATTTAGAACGAGGACAGAGGTAACATGATGCTTTTATTTTCTAACATTTTCACTGATCTTTATGTAAAATATTTATTTTTCCTTCACTCTGTAAGGCACAAGAAACCCATTGTTTGGATGCCCAACTCACAAATTTCTGCCCAATTTCAATTTGTCTTGTTACCAGAGCAAGGAAATAAAAATGATCTTCCCTCAATAGTGAATTATGTCATGTCAGACATTGTGCCTCTGTGCCCTGTTAACCTCAAAAGTTATGTATAAGATTTTGTATGCAGCCGAAGGTTAACTATGCTTGTGTATATTTGTAACATAAAATTTGTGTTTTTTGAAATAGAATCATATCAGAGTCAGTGTCATGCATTGAGTCCTTATTAAATCAAGCATATGAACGTAATGCAGTTTTAGAAAGTGAGGTTGATGAAATGGAAAATTTGAGGATTAAATTACAAAGAGCTACTGATGAGGCCAGAGGTATGTATACATATATGGTTGTAAGCATTTGCTTTTATGGCAACAGCATATAGGGTAAAATATTTCAAACCCATACGTAATGAAATTAATCAAAATACCTCAACTAACTAAACTATAAACCATAATGTATAACTATAAATAACTAAAATTTGCAAGGCAAAATCTATATACAGATGATTGTGAAATACTATGAAGATGTTTGTGAAAAATCCATACAGATAGACACAATGTTTATATATGGTGCAAGTAAAGCAAACTATTTCTTTATTCTGTATAATTGTTGCTTATTCTAGATCTGAAACAAGAATTAAAAGTAATTGAAAAGGTTCCCATATTGAAGAAAGAAGATGGCGGTACAAATGAAAGTTTGTGTAATGGTCACTCGGCACGAACACAGGTTGAAATTGAAACACAAACATCTCTAGCAACACCTTCAAGACGTAAGTAAAAGTGAAACATATATTACAGAATTTCTTTTCATAAATTAATACTTAGTTAGCAATATATTAAAATATATATTTTTTTATTCTTGTTAAATAAAATCATAATATTGTATGTAATGAATATTATTATAATAATTATCACAGTAAGTCATAAAAAAGTTATATTTAGGTACTGAATTAATGTTATACAATACACCTGTATATTATCTCTTCTTCTATACTTATATTGTAAAGCTGAATTGAGGTCTGCCACTCAAGACACAATGCCTCCAGAATTCCTTCGGAAACTGGAGAACGGAGTGTCTTGACACTAAGTTCCCCCTGCCTGCCCTGCTGTGTGGGAATACAGCAGGGCAGGTGTGATTTAATTTTAAATGTACTATAATTATTCAAAAGAACCTCCTCTTTTATTTGAAAGTCGGTTAAGAATACAAAATCATCTTACAGGTGAAGTTAATGGTAACGCTATGACCCCATCATCACGTGTAACGGCCATAAATATAGTAGGGGACCTTCTTAGGAGAGTGGGGGTGAGTTACATACATATTATTTCAATATTATTAAAATTAATTATTATCACAGTAGTTGTTATAGCAATAGCTAGATTAGGAACAAATTGTACAGCCTTTGCACTTGATTAATAATTGATGACATGATATACTTATTCTTTTAGAGATATAATTATATATTATTTATACTAGTTATAAATTTATTGTTAGTTTTATAAATTAAGAAAATACTATAAGCAAAAAACTAAACAAATCTATGACAAGAAAAAATATCTTTCGATAATATAGAAAATACTAATTAAAGATATCATACAAAGTCTAATTTTATTTATTTGATTATTTATGTCAATAAATACAAAAATTAAGTACTCTTTCAATTTCATATATTTATTATTGTTATGACAGTGTATTATTATATATTTATGTTTATCATATGAATTTAATGACACTTATTTAGTTTTTATTAATGAAACACTAGATCAATGTAAATTATATTTTTATTTATGTACATACATATATGTATAATATATAAAATATATGTATTAGAAAATCAGTGAAATTTAATTTCTTTATAACAATGTGGTTTTTATTTAATTTGCTTACAGAATGACTAAATTTAATAATTAATTCTTGAAATTATAGTTCTGTATGTGGAAAAATTAGCGAAAACAAAAGCATAGTAGAGTATTACAAGTGGCTTATAGTGTAAAAGTGCTAAATCCTTTTTTTGTTTATCCGCTTTTGTGCATTTTTATACCATTCAAAAATATAAAACAACTTATGTTTACTATGTATATAGTATAAAAATACATACATATATTTATTTGTTAATATTCATTAACAAGAAATTTAGTCTTATGTCATAATAAAAAAAATAAAAGTCAGTAATGTTTATGTAAAAGTTACACCCGCAATATATTTCCGTAAACTATTAGTTCAAGCAAGTATTAAAATATTTATGCAATATAATGCTACTTTCATATAATTATGTATATTAATGTTTTAATTTACATTTTTTACCATTTGCTCAAGTAATGTTAGAGTAATGCATGGTTGTTTAGTTTTGCATGCCTGATATGTGTATATTTAGTAGTGTGCACGTTGTTTTATTGCTTACAGCTTGAAAGATTTCTTTGCCGTGAATGTGGTAAGGTCAAATGCTCGTGTGATCTGCGAGTCAATGACGACGGTCAGTCAGTCAGTCAGTCACTTGATTTAGATGACGAAAATATTGAGGATATTAAAAATAAAGAATCTAGTGACCCCATAGAGTACCGCAAACCAGAGTTTACTCGACAATACTCGAGATCTGAACAACTAAATAGTTTTACAACCAATTGTTTACCGCTTTCGGTGCCAAAATCTGATCAGCCTTTCCAAAGGTCCATTCAAAACGAAAACGGCAAACTGAGAAGGTCATTCATCGTGAGGTCGAGGGAGGGTCTCGAGAACTTCCTGAACTTAAGTTCCGCGCGGAAGGTGCAGGAACAAGAAAAAGGAAAACAAATGTTACGACAACAGTTTTAGTTTGAATATCTGGAATGTTCTTTACATGGTTTTTTTTATATTTCTAGGGGTTGCTCCACATTTTTTAAATATTACTAGTTTTTTTAGCGATACGATTACTACAAATGATATTAAAATATTTTTTGTTTTTCCTATACAGACGTCTTTGGCGTCACCTGTAAGTACATTTTATTATAATGGATTAGACTTACAAAATCTTTTTGGCATGCATTTTTGTTGGCGGGGCATTGTTAAACATGCACTGTGCATGCTATAATTATATAATAAACTTTTTTAAAATGACTTTAAAAATAGCTAAAATATCTGAAATATTTTTTGAAACCCAGAACGTGAAGCAATCCCTATTGAAAAATAAAGTATTAGATTGTAGTGTCCGTTTTTGTGTTGATTATTATAGGTATTTTTGTATCGTAGTATTCATTAGATTTGTTTTATAATATAGTTTAATACAAATTAGCCAAATTGTTATAAATAGTATATATGTGTATAAGTAAAGTAGATTACGTTTTATAATTTTGAAATGACCATAGGTATTGTATATATAATTTGTACGCTTTGTCGAGGTGGTGGTTTCTTCACGCACATATCAGTATAACATACTAATATTAACATCATTTCATATTCGTTTTTCTTCATTGTAGGCGTTGGAATCAAAGTTAGCGTGTCGTGGTACGGTTAGACCTAAGGAACACTCGCCGAACCCGACCGACGTGAATAAGGACTACAGGTGTGTACTCAAGAACTAAACGACTAGACTCTTATACTACAACGCAATATTACAACAATTCGCTTCACTCATGTACTCACTGTTTCTCCATCTAAGTACTGTGATCTGAATCACATCCTAATATTACTAATATCTGTGATGATAACAAAATATTATAGAAATTTATGTAAAGGTGTTATATTTTTGGCCTACCCACCGTGATGGAGGCGAAGACACAGCTAGGGTTGCCAACTGCATTGTATAGATAGTACTGTACCATTTTGCTGCAAAAACACTGTGTAGTGAATATATTAAAACAGCATATTTTTAACAGCCTGCAAGATCCTAGCAATTTCATTCTTGTAAAATGAACTTATCATGTTTTTAAATTTGAATATGATAAAGCATGTACATGCATTTCAAATTCAGTTAAAATAATATAGCTTTCATAAAAATAAATAAGTTATAAATATATTTATATTAATTTACTATGTTATACTTATAGTATGCTATATTTATTTTCAGTGTATTATATATTTTTTTATTGCAATAAATTTAAAAATATTATTAAGGTTGGCAACCCTAAACACAGCGGCCATGCCCTGCCTCTTGCACTGCGTTTCTTCTAACATCTCGAATTTATATTACATTCGGCTTCTTAAGTCAATGTTAAATGTCCTCCGGTTATAAAAGAAATACTAGATTGTATGATAGTTAGAAACTCAAATAATAAAAATGAAATGTTTTCTAAAATGAAGTCTATTCTATGGATTCTATATATTTTAAATATTAAAAGAAAAACATAATAAAAAATATAAATATATTAAATATAACATTTCTCTTATATAATTTCTGTATATAACCGGAAAAAATGTCAATATTCATTTGTGACGTCATTGGCTGAATAAGTGTGGCAATAGTGCTAATATCCAAATTAGTCTGATTGTGCAAACAATTTTCGATGTAGGTATCCCAGATTTATTAAAATCTACCTATTTGTATTTATATATATATATGGTAAATATATATTTTTGAATGTTATTTTTGTATTTTGTATATATTCTAAACGAAAAAAATATTTGAATCGTCGATAAAAGAACAATTTTTTTTTACTTTTTAACATTGGTAGCACTTTATGAAGTATTTATTCTTATGTACCTACGTAATATATTGGTAAAACGTTTTTTTAATTAATATTATCTTTTATCATTTTTTTTATTTATTTACTAATACTCAAACGGTGTCTTAATTTCGAAAATTTGAAGTTATACGTAACAATTATTTAGTTAATTCTAAAGTAGTCTTGATGTAGCTGCTGTGTGACTAATTTAGTCTTGTATTTTTGATTTGAACGTTGTACTGACCAGAATTTGGTATGCAAGATTTTGTTTTAGAGTTTGGCCTTGTTATAATTATTGCAATACCTAGACCTAGATATATGTTTCATCTTTACATTCCTGTGTATAATATTCAAATTTCATTTTTATAATGTAATGGACGATGAAATCAATTTTTATTAGTTGAATATTTTGTATTTTTTATTTTGATTAACTTTAGCTGTTTATAAAAGTTAAGAAAATTCAAGAAATATTGATGTAAAATTACCTATACTAAAATTCTTGCCTAAACAAACATCTCTATCGATGGTTTAATTGTTGTGTAGTAATAATTATTATGTAGTAATATTTTTGTACTTTTCAATGTTTGTAATAAGTGAAACCCAAAATTCATAGCGATATTAATATTGTTAAATTTATTCTAAACATTATATCGTCACATAGAGTTATGGTAAAAATTAAAAATTTTCTAAATATTTTATATCAAACATAGATGTTTGAAGTACATAGAAATAGAACCAATGTAAAATTAGATTTAACGCTATTGAAGTTAAACCTTGTCCTATGTTTTGTATTATTTAATAATTTATGGGTAAATTAAAATTAAATTTTAATATACCTATAAAATTTTGATTTCTTTGTCCAGATGTCACTTGTTGCTATAGTAATCTGTATGGTGACGTACATGATATGTGTCCATGTAAATCCATTATATCGAAAATTGTTTGAGTGAATAACTCTCTGCCTTCATAAATGTACATTATTAGTAAGTTAATTTTAATTAGAGGCCGTCGTGGCACTGTGGTACAGCGTTTGACTGTAAACGAGACGGTTGTGGGTTCGAACCCCGCTCAGAAGAATGAATTATTTTCATCGTCTCTCTGGTAAAGTAATACGCAATGTCTCTAAAATTAGGTGGCCATTGGGAAACGGAGTGTCTTAACATTAGATTCCCTCTGCCTACCCTGTATGCAGGATAGAATGTGAAGCCGAAAAAAATATAATTAAATTGCCCAGTTTGCTGCAAACAGTCTAAGTAACTAAGCATTTATATGTTCACATGTGTGGTGACCAGACGATTTTTATTTTTATGCGCAATTAATAAATAAGTCGAGGCGAATTTGTTTCATTTATTCTTACATGCTTTTATTTAAGTTTGTGTTAATATGAGAGTACACTTCCCAGGGTCCGATTGATTTGCGACTCCAATTTTGACGACAATAAAATTTCATATATATATTGATTATAAATATATCTATGTAATTTATATATTGGTAATAAATGGCCGCCGCAACAAAATGGCGGATTAAAATTTTTTACACAATCTACATAATATGCGTATCAAATGAAAGGCTTTTATTTGTAAAATACATTAGGAAAAAATTAAAGTAAAAAAACTACATTAATATTTTATTATAATATTTGATTTCCTGTAAAAACATTTGAAATTACATTACTCCATTCTACATGTTTTGGCACTTTAACTGGTGGTCTAAAGCTCTTCATTAGATCTTGAAATGTTTTGTTGAATAACTTTACTTTTAGAATTAACGTTGATGAATCACTACTGACCTCCTCAATGAAAATATTTCCTTAAAATAATATATATATATATATATTTACCTTAAGAGATTTAATTTTATTTATTTCATCCTAATTATGGAAAGTAAAAATAAATATAAAAATAATTAAGTATTTGCTTATATCTTATCTTATCTACTATTTAGACCAAAGAAAATCTATTGTAGAGTCACTGTTCTCTGAACTAAGAGAATGTCTATATAATATTATGTTCCTTCTGCCTTACCTGCTATATGTGGGACACAGAGTAAAGCTATAAAAAAATAGTTAAACAATGCACACCTGCAATTTTAGGAGACTTCGAGATCCACAATACTGCTATATAGAGTGGGAGGGTTTGTATCATGTATATTAATTTAGCCAATATATATTGAACCAGTAGCGACAAAATTCGAAACTGAAATGCAAAAAATATCTTATATATTAAATGAAATCCTTATTTATTATTAAAAATAACAAATTATAATGAGGCTGTGCCTCATTATAATTGCGGTGTTGAGTTTCGATACTTAAAAGGCACTGAGTCTAAGAAAAAAAGCAAATTATACACGTACAACAGAAAAGGATAGTGGAGGCCATCTGTCTGTAGATTCGATTCCTACTCAAGAGAATGAATTCTTTAATGTAACCGATAAAATAAAGTGCGGCGTTGGATTCTGCTATTCAACACATACTATCGTATATATACTATACTATAGTCGTTATTTGGGGCAGAATACAGAGAATGTAATGAATAGGTATGGGGATTAGTGTGAAGCTAAAACAGGGTTAATAATATTTAAAATTATAGGTCTTTAAGTTTACTTATAATCAAAAACTAAGTGGTTAAAAGAACAACAACAAGAAGACAAGTGGTTACCTAGGCGCAGGGGCACAAGCGTGACCCTAATGTTACGCTTGTGGGCTCGATTCCAATTCGGGGTTTCTTCGTTCTGGTAACGAGGCAAAGGCGAGGTTCTAAAATTTCATCTGCCTACCCTCCTGCGTGCAGGATACAGCAGCAAAAAAATTGTGGTGAAATACATACCATAGTAAATACAATATAATACATAACAGTTGTCGGTAAAAGTAGAAGCAATATTGTGAAAGCCACTGTTCCAACAAACAATTCTTGATTTGTATATTCACACGAGTCTATGCCACCTCTGAGTGGATTATATTTTCTTCCTACGAATAACCTGAACAACGCTTTTAAGCCTAATATTTGTATGTTAAATAATCTGAAACAAATTTATAATAAAAATAGTTTTATTATAATAATTAAACAGCATCTTAGTGTTAAAGCGACGGTTATGAATGTCGGGGTATGATAATGATCAGGTAAGTTCCTCTCTTGGTGAAGTAAGTCTTGAACATAGCGAGTGTCTTAAAAAAATCCTTCTGCCTACCCTTCTATACAGGAAAAAACCTTAAAGCAACTCTATTTTATAACGAAAACTAAAAGATATACAAAACATTCAGTGTTATCCTAT
>FASU01062475.1:3099-18487 GCA_001486225.1 Heliconius pardalinus sergestus
AAGTGGTAGCAAAGAGTACTCCTCCACCAAACGACAACAATCCCACAATCAGTTTGTTTGAAGTTCTCATATTAGTGCCATCAGATTTCGTGAACCAGCCGTACTTATACGAAATAACCATCGGAGCGCATCCAAATATCATGGAAATTGTGAACAGGCAGACCATGGTTATTATTTTCGCCTGCAACACATTCCCTTGTTCATCAGCACTCATATCGATAGCACTCATGTTTGGAGTTTAATTTGTTAGTACGAGGTCACCGGTGTACGCGTCAACCTGTCTGGTCGCCGTCTCCTCGCTCGACTGATCGCTGATCCAACGCCCCAGCTGTAGGCGGACTCGTGATAACATAATAAATGATAAAAATTACTTTGTCTGTTTGCTCATCGTCGCTACTGTTACGTTTAGCTTGTTATTTGTAAATTATAAATTATATGAGGAAGTCGCTTTGGTGTCGACCCCCTCTCCACTAGCTATCATTTATTACTGATTTTAATTAATTAGTTATTATTTTAATCACAATAAATTAATAATATGTCTATAATATATTATTATACATATAGTTAGTTCGAAGGCCAGTAGCGTGGCACAGTGGTAAGTATGTGGCTTTAAACGGGACTGGTTGTGAGTTCGATCCCCGTTCGAGGAAATGAAATTAAATATTTATTTAAATTTATATTTTAATTTCTTCGCTCTGTTGTCGAAGCAAAGCATGGCGTTGAGTTTCGCTACTCAAGATGCAATTTCTCCTAAATTCGGTGGAAAGTTCCTTTTGTCTGGGTAGACACCCTGCTGTGTGCGGGATACAGCGTGAAGCTGATTTAATATTGTTTCTCATGTAATGGCTATACAGGTAAAAAAATCCTTAAATCATTCTTATAAGCTATAGTTATTTTATAATTCTCGTATAGATACTTATTGTTCTTGTACACCTACTTATACGGTATTATTATCACTTTTAAAGTGTCAATTGTAGAAATATGTATTGTATGTTCTAATAAACGAAAACCATAAAGGGAATAAAATAATTTAAAATTTTTCCAATAAAGAATTTATAAATATAATAGCAAACCTGCGCGGTTTCGCCCGCTTGCACTAAATATACCTACGAATATTTATATCTTATTAATAATGTTTAAATTTGATTGTTTTATTATGGTTATAAAATTATAAAACTTAAATAAATATTTAATTAACTAAAATATTTTTGGATTTTATTTTACTTTTCTCGCAAAAAAATAATATATTTAATAAAAAAATCTAGTTAGATCTAGGTGGTCAGTAAACGCGCACAGTCAGCGTGGGCGGCGGTCATCACTTGCCATCAGACCCGTACGCTCGTTGGGCTGTCTTTTTCCATAAAAAAAGCCTATATTTTTCAGAACATTAGATTAATTCAAATTCGAAGATATCTTCGGATAAGACATACAGACAACAATTTTAAAATATTTGAATCTACATATTGATTCAATTATTGGATAAATAAGAATAGATTTGTTTTAATTTAATAGCCAAAATTTCAAGAGTTTGTTTGTAAGAGAATTTATCTGACAACTAATATTTTTAATAAGCCGATAACATAAATTAAATTACTTAATTATATTAATGGATCAATTAATTTAATCAAGTATCTTAATTAACAACATTAATCGGGAAACAATTGATCTTATCTATTTATGTATGGCTGAAATGATTGTTAATTTTAACGCCCAATAGCTTGTCAGATTTCCAATGAGACATAACAATCGCTGTATATCTTTACGCATCCTTGCAAAGATATGCAAAAAGAACTGTAAGACAATTAATTATAGTGGCAACTTAAGATCCAAAAGAAACTATTAAATTAAAATTAAAACACTTTCAGCTTATATCCCGTACACAGCAAGGGCAGAGGGAACCTCGTGTTAAAACACTCTGTTCCCCACTTTCCGCCGAATCTTAGTTAAAATTGTGTTGAGTGGCGGAAGTCAACGCCGCCCTTTGCCTTGACACCAGAGCAAAGAACCCATAACCAGTCGCGTTTATAGTCACACTTTGTGCCTCTGCGCCACGACTGACTTTTATATTATGAAAACTTTATAAAAATTAACTTAAAATTAGACAGGCAAGACTTGCTCAAAGTTAAGAGACAAGAATCAGTACATTTAATACACATGATTTCAATATTAATTAAAGCAATGAGTGAAAAATTATTAATTCTCCCGAGTTGGAATCGAACCCACAACCGTCGCATCACACTGCGCTTACTCCACAACGGCGTAGGTCTTACAATAATTTTGTCTATCATTTGTTACTGAATGAATTCAAATAAACAGTATTTAATTAACATAGGTTATCTTAATAATAAAATTGTGTCGAAGTAAATAAATTAAAGTGGTAAACGCGTATGTAGAAAATTATGAAAAAAAAAAACACAATGATTTTAGTAATATTTATATCGTTATAATTTTTTTCTTCCTTCCTTCCAAATTTTCCGTATTAGATTTTTTACGTTTTTGCTTATGACAACAATTTTGACATTTCTAAACTGAAAGTAAAAGTAAAACCTTTTTATTTCTGATTAATGATGTTATCAACTTATCAATGAACTCTTATTTATTGATAATATTATGTAAATACAAACAATACAAATAAGTAGTTAATTAAAATGTTACTGTGCATCTTATTTTAAAATTAAGTGCTAAAAGAAACATAATAACTTTCATATTTTAAAATGATAGAACGATAGCTTTATCTTCTACTTGATATTAAAAAAATGTAAATTTACATCTGATACAAAAATATTTGATTATTATAAATTAAAATTATATTTATTTAAAAAGTTATGTATTCAAAATAATGCCGAAAAAAATATTATGCGTTATAATAATTGCATTGTTAACATTATTGTTGTGGATATATAGAAGTTCTAATAATGAGTATAATAGTACAATACTGATGTTGACTAATAATAATTATTTTAAACATACTTTAATAAAACCCAAACTTCAGCAATGTGTGAGTGGTAAGTTATCAAATATATTCCTATTCTTTTTTAACTTTTTAAAAAGTAAAAACAGTTTAAAGTACCTATTTATAAATAAATATTTTTTATTTCAGAATCACCTTTTTTATTAATTTTAGTAACTTCTTATGTTGGCCATGTAGAACTTAGAAGTGCCCACAGAAGAGCAATGCCTGCTGATCAATTGGCATCTTTAAATATATCAAGAACTTTTCTTTTAGCAAAGATCCCATCTAATGAAAGGTATTTTATATTCATCCTAAACCTTTTTTTTTAATTTATTTCTATGTTTAATGGTATATATCAATTCCATCTACAATTCACTAGTGATGTGTAACCTAATTGTAATATTTTGTCAGTCAAATTATGCTTTGCTCATGGTTTTTCTACTACATAGTTATATACAAACACTTAATTTCACTTTAAATTAAAATGATCACTAAGTCCAACACAGAAAGAAGTTGTAACCAATTCAAAACAGTTCAACCAGTCTTCTTTATAATAATAACGATTTATAATCTGTTTTTAGGCTTATTACTCAAGAGGCAATAAAAGATGAAAGTGATATTTTTGGTGACATTCTCCAAGGCTCTTTCTATGAAAACTATAGAAATTTAACTTATAAACACCTCATGGGGTTAGAATGGGCTGCCAGAGAATGCAGTAAAGTTTCATACATATTAAAAGTTGACGATGATACAGTATTCAATCTATTAAAAACTTATGATTTCTTGAAAACTTTGCCAAAAAATGATGACTTGATAATGGGATATATTTTAAACAACACTCTTCCAAAAAGAGATAAGCAAAATAAATGGTATGTAACATATGAGGAGTACCCCAGAAGTATATATCCTCCTTATCTATCTGGTTGGTATTACATAATAAGCCCAAAAGTAGCAAATTTAATATGTGATGAAGCTATGTACAACTCATTTTTCTGGATAGATGACATTTTCATCACTGGCTTACTTTTAGAATCCCTAGGATTTAAGTTAAAACAATTACCGGACAAATATTGGTTAGAATATTATGAACAGCTTGAATGTTGCCTGCGAGACATGATTAATGAATCTATAAGATGTGATTATGTTATTGGTCCCAATGGAGGAAGAGACAATCTCATAGTGGAGTTTAACGAAGCTTATGCAAAATGTGAAAGATGGCATAACTGCACAGTTCGACTGGCAGATACAGACATGAAAAAAGATTGCATAGTGAAAAAAGAACGAACAATTTTTGGTAATGGACAATCAGAGGTGCACAGTATTAAATTGTGATTTCTTAATAGAAAAAGAAGTAAATAATTTATTCTTTTACACATTTTTATTTATTACAAATAGATCATATTTTACTGCAGTAGAAACTCGTAACTGCTTAATAGACATATAATAATTTTGTCCTACATATGCACAAAATAAGCTTTTTTTATAGATCCAATTATCCAGATTTTCAATTATCCTAATGACTAACAACAACAATTAATCTGGTTAATTTCGTTTCTACTATAGTGTCTTTTGCAATAAAGTATAATATATGGCACTGATTATAAGATTTAATATAAAAGTTAAATTGAAAGTTAATTTCAATTGGTTAACAATAACAGTTAATAGTAACAAATTGATTAACGAAGTCAATATAAAAAAATATATATTAACATTTGTCAAAATTCATCAGGCAAAATTGAGCATTAAACAGAAAAACACAAAAAGTGTCTTTCTTTTATAATATATATAAAAAAATTACCTAAAGGCTAAAATTTTGTCTATTATGGAAGAAATATGTTTATGGTTCAAGCCAAGTATTTGTAACAGAATTTCCATTAACAATACAGTCTTTAAAACCTTTCATGACATAATTAGATTGAAACCATTTAGTATCATGAGTTGATTCAATTTCAACAAAATTATCATCAACACTATCATTACTTATTTTAAGATTATCTAAATTCTTGCTAATTATGTCACCAAATATTTGAAATTTGTTACAACAAGATATGTTGTCTGGATTTTGGTCTCTAAAGTCAAAAGTAATAACTTTGCAAGTTCTGGGTACTCTAAACCCATTTATCAGCACAAAACTGTCAACACATACAACATCTGGTTTATGAGAACCACTTTTTTTCAAGAAAAGATACATGTTCGTTGGTGGCAGTGAATCAAAGAAAATTTGACCCAATTTCTCTGATGTTACCAAGTTCCTGAAAATATAAATATTAAATAAAAACAATCATAAATATAAAAATAACCAAATAAATTGTATGAATTAAGATCTATTTACCTAAAAACATTTTTTTTTATTTTCTGATCACTTGCTATATGATGAGAGTGGCACTGGAGGTTGTGACATACACTCGGTAATAAAAGGCGATATATTTCTTTACAAGTCACAGGCGTTGCCCCAAACGCTATGCAAATCTCGTCAGGAAGAGATGAACCATTTATTTCACTTAAAAGATTCTAAAACATCGGAATATAAATATATTAAGAAATCTCAATTTAGGAAAAATTTATTAGGAATTTATTTCAAAACAATCTATAAATTTAAATAAACTACTATAAAAGTTATATGTTTACCTTTATAACAAAATCTAAATTGTTTAAGGCTGTCGACGCGACATGAAAATGTCTTTCAGATTGATAACTTTCCTTTTTTTCTCCTATAGACTTTCTTTTATTAACAATTTGTTTAAGCCATTGATATGTATACGGAATTTGCAGCCTTTGGTAAGCTACGAATTTAATTATTTCCACTACTATATGGCCACACGATATATATGTTAACTGATCACCAATATCCAAATCGATTTTAACAGATACCCTTTTATTATTCATTTTGTCGATTTAATTTTAATATTAAAGTAACAGCAATAACAATGATTTATTTTGAAATTTCCTAACCAATTCCTAACTTTCCGTTACATTTGATTTGTGAATATTTGACACTTCACCACAGAATACATTTGCCCAAGAGCTTGTTTTGTCACATACGTCCTGCTTTAGGGATGTGCACTAAGAATCGATAAATCAAACTATTCGCTGTTCTAATCTTATTTAAACTTATAATTTAAACTCTTACTTATTTCTTTTTCCAAAAAGTATTTGAATTCTTTTAACTTAGGTTTGTATTATATAGTATTTTTTTTAAAGAAATAGTGAGAAATCTACGCTATTAAATGTATTATTTAGAATAATCAAAATATATCGATACCAAGATACCATCATTTGAAATATAACCACGCAATCAAAGGTTTCTAACTGTGATATAAGATAATTAGACATTGCCTTTAACATGAAATTTAAAAAAAAAATGAAACGTTTTTCAAATATCATAATTACATATAAGGTAAAAAAAAAAGTTAATAACATAATCATATTTAAATAAAATAAAAAGTATAGTATAAAGCGAAATAAAATTATAATTTTATATATTTTTCATGTAATTAAGTAAAAAAGTAAATAAAGCTTGCAGTTATGACTATAGTAGCCAGTTACAACTACAATAAAAAATACCGTTCTAATAAAAGAAACTGTCAGTTTTAATAAAATTGCTTTCATTATATTGAATCCAGTTTTTGCGCTAAAAATGTATCACTTAAGAGACTTACTCAAATTATCTCGCGAACAGTTTCATATTTTTCAATATTGTAATTATGCAAAAGATGTACGATTTGGCCCAGATGTACGATCGCTAATGTTAAAAGGCGTTGATATACTCGCGGACGCTGTAGCAGTAACAATGGGCCCCAAAGGACGAAACGTAATTTTAGAACAAGCATTTGGTCCGCCAAAAATAACCAAAGATGGTGTAACCGTTGCTAAGGGCATAGACTTGAAGAACAAATTTCAAAATATAGGTGCAAAACTTGTCCAAAATGTTGCAAATAAAACCAACGAGGAAGCAGGTGATGGTACAACTACTGCTACTATCTTAGCTAGAGCTATTGCAAGAGAAGGTTTTGATAGCATTTCAAAAGGTGCTAATCCTATTGAAATTAGAAAAGGTGTTATATTAGCTGTAGAAGCTGTAACGGAACATTTAAAAAAAATTTCAAAGCCAGTCCAAACTTGTGATGAAATAGAACAAGTAGCTACAATTTCGGCCAATGGTGATAGAAGTATTGGAAAACTTATTGCACGTGCTATTAATAAAGTCGGAAAAGATGGAGTTGTTACAGTTAAAGATGGAAAAACATTAGAAGATGAATTGGAAATTATAGAGGGAATGAAACTTGAAAAAGGTTACGTATCTCCGTATTTTATTAATTCCACTAAAGGCCCAAAAGTCGAGTATAATGACGTTTTAATTTTATACTCTGACAAGAAGATTTTTTCTGCGAATCAGGTGGTCCCAGCATTAGAAATAGCCAATAAACTGAAAAAACCACTTATTATTATTGCTGAAGATTATGAAGGAGAACCACTCTCCGTTTTGATTGTAAACAAATTAAAAGTTGGCTTACAGATTGCTGCCGTTAAAGCACCTGGATTTGGTGAATACAGAAAAAATACCCTTATTGACTTGGCTATTGCCACGGGAGGTATTGTATTTGAAGATAATGAAAATTTAATCCGGTTAGAAGATTGTCAGTTAGAAAGTCTTGGGAGAGCTGGCGAGGTAATTATTACAAAAGATTATACTATATTAATAAAAGGTAATGGAGATAAACAAGAAATAGAGCAAAGAATTGAACAAATACGCCTCGAATATGATGAAACTCCGAGTGAATTCGATAAACAAAGACTCTTAAATCGAATTTCTAGACTTAAGTGTGCTGTAGCTATTTTGCACATTGGAGGCTGTAGCGAAGTAGAAGTAAGTGAAAAAAAAGATAGAGTCAATGATGCCCTTAACGCTACTCGTGCTGCTATCTCAGAAGGAGTTGTGCCCGGTGGTGGTGCTGCTTTAGTCCGTTGTATACCTATACTAGACAAATTAAAACCAGCCAATTCTGATCAAGACCTTGGTATACATATTATAAAAAAAGCTTTATGCACTCCTTGTTCCACAATAGCTAATAATGCAGGATATGATGGTTCTATTATCGTATCAAAAGTTGCAGAATTGGATTTAAATTACGGTTATGATGTTTTAAATAACGAGTACGTTAATATGATGGAAAGAGGAATTATAGATCCAACTAAAGTGGTCAGAAGAGCTTTAATAGACGCAAGCGGAGTTGCTTCGTTACTTACTACAGCTGAAGCAGTTGTTTGTGATTTTGTATCTGAAAACGAGCCGATTACTAGCTTAAATCGTGAAAATCCGGGCGTAACAATTTATTAAAGTAGTTATTCTGTTATTTATTATTTATTGTATTACCTATTAAATTTTTAAAATATTGGAAATTTGTTTTTAAATTTTGAACTTCAATTTATATAAACAAAAACCTAATTTTATTTTTAAGTTGAACAGCAGGATAGTCGGAGTGAAACCAACATGTTAAGAAATTAACTCAAATCATGAGACAGTAAAAAAATGTTATTCTTATTACGAGAATGGACTACAATTAAATTGATTTTTTACCATATTTACATAAGTGTACGTTTTGTACGTACGTAGTTAGTACTTTTTACCAGTCTACTAAAACCAGACAATATTTATTAAGTACAAATATTTTGATATTGTAAAGCTATCTCAGCGAAGGCCGTAAATTGGCTAATGCACTCGGGTGGTGATTAATATTAACTTTCACACGCTGTAGAAAGAATATTTCATGATAATTATATTTATTGCAAAGTAAACCTCCAGCGGTAAATTAAAACTTCGCAACTCAAAATGTCAATAAATAAATTATAGTAAAGAACTTAAATTTTAACGTAATTAACAAATAACAAATAACATGTACGATTTTGCCAATTGCCATATATTATATAGTTAAATCTAATAATTTTCATTTTAAACATTTTTTGGAGTAACTTTCCTAATGTCTTCTTCATTTTAACTTTACTTAAACTAGCAACTTTAGTTCATATGATGCGCCTAAAAGCCATAAATAAAAAATACTTGACTTTTTGACACATAACAGTGACAACTGACAAGCTGACAGCAAACTGGCGCGAATTTCTTGTCTGCCCCGAAAATGTTTACGAGACTATTCATAAAAAAATTAATGAAATTTATTAAGAATTGACTTTATAAGTTAACATTTTCCATATTTAAGAACTTTTAATGAATGTTAATACGTAGAATATTATATCATATAATTATTAGAGAGAAGACTTGGAGATGATGGTTGAAGAATCTTGTGAAGTGAATTTACGTTTTTCTGACAATAAATCAGAATATAATGAAATTTCAAACAAAAAGAATGAATTTCAAAATGATAGCGATAACGATGCGGAACCTGTCGTTCTTACAAAGAAAAGAATTGTGGCATTTTCGGACAGCGATAGCGACAGAGACACAGAGAACATAAATACTCTAAGAAGTGTTTCTCCAAAACATACATCAGCATCTTCCGATGAAACCTGTAACTCTTCAGAACATAAAAAATATGAATCCTTGCGAACAGAAAATAAAAAAATGAGACTAAAAGATAAATTTAAAAAATTAAAAGCACCTCATACTAAGAAAATAGTACCTCAGGCAGAACATAGTGATAATGATTCAGAAGCTAAAAATGAAGATTCAGATGAAGAAATGTCTTGTCTTAATATAAAAGAGGTATGTATTATAATTTGTTTTTTAGGGACCGGTGATTAGTATATACCAATCACCAGTCCCTAACAACAAATTTAAAAGCTTTCCGCATGTTAATCAGAGTGTATTTGGTGTTAAGAAACTTCATTTACCACTTTCATCCCTATTTTCCAAACATTGCATATTAACAGCTGAATGAACACCATGCTGTGCTGTGTGTGTTGCATGTGCCATTGATGGAAAATAATAACAATCTTAATATAGTCCTGAATAGGAATTGAACCTGCAACCTTCTTATTTACAATAGTGGCATAATATCTTATTTAATTATGCTAGAATGGTACCTAATTTTAAGGTAAATTATTTATGATTACAGAAAGTTAAAAAATCAGCATATTCTATGAAGTCTATTTGTGATCCTGACACATCTGATGAAGAAGATGACTCAAAAGTAACTAAATACAAGAAAAAACCTAAAACAGTGAAATCTACATCACCAAAACCATTAAGAGTATGTTTGATTAAGCTCAATTTCAATTAAAAAATATTCTTTTAAGTCAATACTGTTTTCTGCATATATCAGGGTAGGCAGAGGGAACTCGGTGCCTATGTTCACTCTATTCCCCATTTTCTGCTTGTTTTCAGAGACATTATGTGCTAGATTGAAGGATTCAATGGTATATTTTTTGCCTACAAATCATTCCCACAAGTCAGAATTGGACCTGCAACATGTCAGCTGCTATCTGACTGCATTATCACAGCTTCTCAATATCATACAACATTTAATTTATAATTATTTTGTAGATGTCTGCAAAACAAGCAATGGAAAACATGCAAAAAATAAAAAGTGAATCCAACAGGATGCTGCGAGAGAGAGAAATATCGTTACCATATCACAGGCCTAAAGCTTTATCACTTAAAGATATTATGAGTAAATGGAAACCAGCAGTTTCATCCGATGGTAAAGCACTGCCCATTAAGATGAGTAGTGATCAATTAAAGCAATATGCGTGAGTATAACTTTGAATAGCATTAATTTGTCTTGTGCCTACAACATAAATTAATAATATACAAGAATTTGATGTATTTTTTGGTGTTGTTATAACATTATAAAAAGAGTTAAAAAATCTATTTTTATTGGTATTAGTTTTTAAATCTTAATTTCTTTTTATTATATTTTTTTAGTACAATGCTAGAGAAAAGGCAAAGGGAGGTTATTGAACTATGTAAAAGTGAGTCTGAAGATGAAAATCCTGACAATGTTGAAGTAAATGATAATGGAATATTGGAAAATACCATGCCAAAGGATAATGTAACTATAGAAAATGTTAAAAATAATGAATCACATTGTATTAAAGAATTGATAATAGAAAATGATATACTTAATAATATAGTAGAAAAAGAAACAATAAATTCAGAATTACAACAAAAGAATCAAATTGCAACATCTGTGAACATTGAAGAAAAACAAGTTATTGAAACAGAAACAAGTGAAACTTCATTATTACAATATTCAGCTGAAAACGATATAGACATGAATACAAGTCTAAAAGAAATCCCTGAAAATATAAAACATACTAACACAGAAGATGAAAGCCAAGTTATGACACTCCATTATGAATCTGAAGTTAGTTCATTTTTAGAAAAGAAAAATGTTACTGATGAATCTTTAACAGAAGAAAAAACAAGTAAATCAAAAGAAAACAGTGATGATGAATTTATGGACAATGACTTTAATTTTGATGAAATCAGTAAAATTATTGATGAAGCAGAACTAAATGGTAATTTTGTCATTAGTCACCATAATCATTTTTTTATTACTCATATATCATTACACACCGCTTAACATATCATAATGTTAAGCGGTAAACCAGTAGAAGTAGAACCAGAATAAAGAAATAATTCATTCTCGAAATGGAAAGAAAACACAGAATAGACATTTACATTTTACATTCTGTAAAATAAAATAGTAATGAAAATGTTTGCAATTTTTTATAAGTAATTAATGATTGCATTGCTGTTGTGGCGTAGGGAGTGTAAGTGCGACATTATGGGTTCGTTTCAACTCAGGGGAATGACATATTTAATATTTTTAGTTCCTCATTCTGGAAACGAAGCAAAGCGCAGCTTTGGGTTCCTTCACACAACACGCAATATCTCAAGAATTCGGCGGAAAGTAGGGAACGGAAATGATTTAATGGGAAACAAAATGTTTTTACACAAAGTTCTAAGCTTCTCAGGCTACAGCATGGAACTAAAAAAATATTAAACATTTACTCTCTCAATATTGCAGATACTGAAACTTTTAAAGAAACCATAAACAATACTGTTCAAGCAAACATCATGCCTAAAATAACAGGAAGACCTGGAACTCTTATAGATTTAGATGACACAAATACAACAGTTCCTCCAAGACTGAGTGGTGTTGAAATGTTAAAAGAGCAATTTACATATTTTGCTAAACTTAAATCTTTAGAAGAAATGGAAAAAGATAGGGAAAAGAAGTATGTATTACTGGTTAAATTATAATTAATAATAATTCAATTAAGTGTTTTTTAACAGTATTATAAAAATATTATAAATTAATAAATTATATTATAAAGAATTTTATCTTTAAACTGTAAGAATTATAACGTTAACATTCCGTGTCTAAAAATATTTACGTATAAATAGCGTGGAAGTCTTAAAAATGCTAAAAATAATGTTGTAATCTTTAGATACAAACCAGGAACACAACACTTAAAGCTAAAACAAGAACTCGAACAACAAATAGCTGAGCAAAGATCAATAGAATGGGAAAAACGATTAGACGAAGAAAACAAATTAAAAGCCGAAATGAATGAAAATATGTCGGATGATGAAATAGAAAAACTTGAAGCTAAACTTGAGTCTCAAACAGAAGATCAATATATAGACAGTTCAGAGAGTGAAGAAGAACCTATCGAAAATGACGTAATTCTAGAAGATAAGCCAAAAGAGAGGAACCCAATGTTGGATGATGAGGCTGAAGTTTCTGAACCTGATGACGTTGGTGATGATAATGAAGAAAATGATAATGAGGACAATGATGATGAAGATATGGATGATGAATCCAGTGATAGCTCATGTAGCGAAGAAGAAGCTGAAAAAGAAAACAAAACTAGAAAAGGAAGAATTTTAAAAGCTTTCGAAGATTCTGATGATGAAGATAACGATAAAATTACTTCAAACACAAATTGCGAAAATTTATTGACACTAACAGAAGAGAAAACTGAAAGAGAATCAACAGATAACCACATTACAGAGTCACAAGGTATATAACGTTTTCTAAGTAACATGAATTATCCATATAAATTTTCTTCTTGCAAAATGAACACATCTATATTTGTCTCTTTTTAATTAAAATTACACATTATATCGGCCTGCATAATTTTCTTAATGGTAATAAAAAACAAAAATTTTAACTGGAACTTAAAATGAGAGCCATTCAATTTTATTAATAACATTCTCTGTTGCTCGGGATATTTGTAAAGATGCTAACAACAAAAAATAATATAGAAGAATATAGGAATTTGGAAGCAACTTGATTTGTCATTAAATTGATTGGTAATTAATTTAATGCTCTGCTCATTCGCTGAGAGATATAGGTTTAAGTCCCAACTTTCAAAATATGTCACAATTTGAATTTTTTTTGGTACTATGTTAGAACAAGCAGTAATTTATCTTTTATTTTTTTATGTAGTGTGCAATGGGTTAAAAGTAAGAGCAAATCTTTTAAAAAAATACATTTATGAATTACAGACGATGATCTACAATTAGCTCAGACAAACAGATTATCTCAAGATTTATTTTCCACACAAGGATCTAATAATAACCCTCATTCAAATGTAGTAACGCTAAATAGAAATAATGAAGGGAATGTCAGCTCCGATTTGAGTACACAGTCGTTTTCTATAGCGAACTCGGCTGATGTAAATGCAACCGCGGAACTTATGTCACCAGATAAGTTACTTGAAATACCATCGCAAAATGTAAGTATTGATAATAGTATATCAATTTTATTATATTTTTGAAGCCGTCGTGACGCAGTGGAGCAGTGAGACAGAGAGTGTCTGTAAACGCGAAGGTTTTGAGTGCTATTTCAATCGGGAAAAAAAGCATCAATGTTGGATCAAAATCAAAAGAAAAACATCAATGGTAGACAACATCGATATTTTTTTTCACATATCGTCATCAATGAATAAAACAAACAGACAAGCGCGGGTCGGGCTGCCCACCGAGGGTTCCGTACATAGATCCCTTCATCTAATACCTCACTTGAACTAGCAGTTTTAATATCAAATTTTACACCTCTTTTAAGGCTATTATTTTTTAGGAGTTAACCAGACATGTATAGTTTTCCTATTTTTTTCTGAATTAGTACTATCTGTAGACGCTAGTTGCCAAATTTCTTAATTCTAGGTCAACCAAAAGTTATTTACAATAATTACCATATTACAGTTAATCATCGAAAGTGAAGGCCCATCACAAATTCTTATGACGTCACAAGGCCAATCTCAGGAAATCGGCGATGATATCGTAGCACTATGTACTGGAAAGTTTTATGATAATCCATTTGTTTCACAAGAACAAAATATTAAAAATACACAAAAATCTGACGACATGAGTGACGTACTTGCTTTGTGTACTGGAAAATTCTACGATAATCCATTCTTGTCCCAAAATGATGATTCAAGTGTTAAACAAATTGATGAAGAAAATAATTTAAATGAAGATAATAATGGCGGCGATAGAACAGATAACCCGAAAAAGCCAAATGACAATGAAAATAACCTAGCTACAGAAAGTAACATATTGAAATCTGTTTTGGATGAATTAGATGGTCCTGATGTGGCTCCTAAAAAAAATAGATACTTTTTCAATAATACAAAAGAAGATAACTTGAAAAAGAAATTTACTATAGATTCAGATGATGAAATAAATGATAACACACAAAAACGAGTGAAGAAGTTGAAGAAACGTAAGGCAGAACAGAGAGCATTGCAGATTTCAGGTATATATCCAACACTAATGCTTTAAATACAATTCCATCCTGTTCAACGACATATTGTATAGAAGTATTGATCGCGAAGGTAGTAGGGTCGATTCTCGGATTAAATATTTCCATTTCTCTGCTTTGCTAAGAAGCCACATTGAGTTGAGCGTTACGTTGTGTTGACATGTAAATTGTAAATTACATGTTTTAGATTAGATTAGATTTTCCGAAAATGAAAGAAACAATGCACATGACTGAAATTCTTAAACTGAAAATAAAATTGATCTTAACTTCAATTGTAGTTCGCAAATCGTTGTTTGTACGTTACAATTACAAACTTTTTATGTTATGTAATCACAAATTTATATTATTTGTTATGTCCTTAAAATATATTGATAGGTCGTGATGACGTAGAGGCACTGCGACTGACTATAAATGCAATGGTTGTGGGTTCGATTCCGACTCAGTGAAAGTTTCGTTGCCTCGTTTTGGCAAGATGACAGCGCTACATTATGTTCCTCTGTTCAACACGTAACGTCTAGAAGATCTTAACACTATACAACGTCAAGCTATATTTTTTTAAATTTTAGACGATGAAGATGAGGTTGAAGATGAACAGGAGGAATCAGATATTGAAGAAAATGAAGACAGAATAGTTGAATATGACTCTGAGGAAAATGAGGTTATTAGTAATATTTTTTTATATATCTATATACAGGGTGTCCCA
>FASU01063056.1:1416-12563 GCA_001486225.1 Heliconius pardalinus sergestus
TGGGAATCGAACCCACGACCGACGCACCTACAGTCACTCACTTGTACCCTTGCACTACGACGGCCTCAAATATTAATTTCTATTTATCTCATCTATCTAATATGGATTCTATAGGTATAAATAGCTTTTTTTTATATAAATTATATTCTATTATTTTTACAAAATTTCTATATGAATTCTAAACATTCACTGTCAAGATAATATAAATTGACGCTAATAATATTAATTTAAATGCATTATTTAAATTATATTTTCCATTTTTGTAATATAATAATGTGGGTTCAATACCTCCTATTTCTACCTACTAAAAACCACCATTTCACTTTTGAGGAGAACTTAAAAAGCTTACGTAAAACAGAGCATTACCCTATTGTAATACAGTAGCTATCCATATTGTCTGAAACACAATAAATCTTTGATACAAATGTGCGGTGACAGATCAATAGCAGAGCCACGAATGGGTCTCAGTAGGAAAATAAATAAGATAGTTCACTTCATACGTCACTATTGAGTTATAATGTCACTTTATATATGTAGCTTTTAAAGTTTTAACTTTTTTAATTGCATTTGTTACTATTCGATTTGAGTCTAGAAAAAAAATACTTTCAAGATTATTTACAGAACTTGGCACCCACTTAGATCTGAATTCTTTAGTCGGCTAAATCCTTATAATGTTGAACTTGGGTTCCATTTTCAGCTGTAGGATTTTCATTAAATCTCACACAGATCACAGATCACAAATGTTGCTCTTAAACTAGCTTCTGCAAGAAAAACCCTAGGGTTCGAATAATTTTAGAGAAAATCTTAACATTTTCAAATATATTTAAACATTGAAAATCGGAAATAAAACATCGATTAAGATAGAAATAGAAGCCAAGCAAAGTTCTGAGCTTAGCTTAATTAACTTCAATGGCATAAAATCGATAACGCAGACGTGAATCGAGATGGCCAAATCGATTTAACAATCGCTTTCTTGGCTCTAATTCGGGTTATCTATCAGTCCTGTGATTTTTGTAAAAGGTAATTTAAAACTGGCTATAAAAAATATTTGCTATTTATGACCCCAGAGCCAAAGCAAGCCAGACTTTCGTGTTTTAAGTTTCTGTGCGCATACACCCAACATCGGTAAGTACTATTAAGGAATATGGATATCGAATGCTGGTTACTTCGGCAGTATTTTTTAGTCTTAGGTTAACAAGATGCAAAAAATAATACCTAACTTTCGTTAAATTATAAAGGTCAATTTTAAAATTTTCTTGGGAATAATATTTGCCAGTGCCTTGTTATAGCTAGGAAGCTTTAACCATGTAAAGTGTCTTGGCAGGTGCCAAGACCCCCCAATCGAGTGGAAATCGAACACACAACCTGCCGACCTTATGGTCCTTGCGCTGCGATATTGTTATATATATTGATTATTATTTAAAATTAAAAAATTAAAGAATTTACTCAATATTGTACTTTTAATATTTAGAAAATTTAATTATACGGATCAAAAGATTTATATGAATCAAGGAAATTATACAGACATACTTTGTCCGAGGTTTGATTTAGGAGGAAGTAAAATCCCAACGCTGCGATCCTCTACGTACAATGAAGTATAATTGAAATTTTTCTTAATCCCCGTCTGTTCGCAAAGTTAGGCCGATTTGGGATTATTGCCTACTATCGGCCTGCCCTGGCTTCGTCTGGGTATAAAAGATATTCTTATTATTATTTTCTATTATACACATACATTTGAGGCCAGTCATGGAGGAGCACAAGCGTGCGACGGTAAACGCGGCAGGTTATGGGTCTTCCAATCCCTACTCCAAAAAATGAAAAATTTAATACTTTCAGTTCTTTATATGATAACGAGGCAGCGTGACGTAGAATCTTGCACTAGGTTCCTATGTTTCCTCTGCCTACCCTGCTACGTGTGGTATATAGCGTGACACCAAAAAGATATAATAGACCACGCGTGACTTCGTGACGTAAACTATGAAAGGTAAAATTCCCTTTGCTCCCATTCCCGTAGGAATTTTGAGAAATCCGCTCTTAGTGCTTGAAGACATTCCGTTCTTCCTTCCTTCTTCCGTCATCAGTTGGCGAACTCATCAGTAGAGTGGCGGAAAATAACGCCCCGCTTTGGTTTGTTTCGAAAAGCGAGGAAAAGAATGATTAAATATTTTATTTTCTCGATTGAGCATCAAACCTGTCATATTTACAGTGGCACGCTGGTTCCACTGCGCCACAACTTGCCCTGAAATAATATTTCTAACGGAACAAAAGTAAAATTTATCTTCTCTTCTATCGGATCTTAATAAAATTGTAACAACGTAAACGTAAAACGAGATTTTACAAATCTCGTTTTGTGCAGTTCTCGTAGGTCTCTCGGGAAAACTATCCATAATGTTTTCCCACTCCCCCAAAATTATATGTACGCTAAATTTAATTAAACATTTTATAAGTATACGGTATTTTTATAACTTTTGATTTGATGTTTTAATCTTTACAGGTGTATTAATAATTATCCATTTGTTTAATCAACTTGTCAAATTGTACGAATAGGTAAAACAACATTACATTTTTCATTTCATTCAATTTTCAACATTTATTTCTTTTGCCAATGAAAAAAAGTCCAACACATAAACACATTAGAGGCCATCATGGCGTAGCAGTACGGCATCTAAATGCGACGGTTGTGGGTCCGATGCCTATGAGATTGAATGAATTATTTTCATTTCCTCGCTCAAGTAAGAAAACAAAGCGCAGCGGTGAGTTCTACCACTCAATACACAATATCTCTAAAATTGGGCCCAAGTGGGGAACGGAATATCTTAATACTAGAATCCCGTTACATTTCCTAAAAACTAAATGGAATAAAGCGTGAAAGTGAGAAAAAAAACTCATCAAAATAATGGAATGAGAAAGCTGTTTATTCAGAATTTAGTAGTTTTGCAGCGAATTCGTTTGTTAAAGCCGAGACGGTTGTGGACGTGGACGTGGATGTAGAGTGTTTGTTCAATTGTAAGAACGTTGGAGATGTTTACTCACCCTTTATCTTGGGAAATTAATGTGTTCTATTAAAACTAACTTTTATCTAAACTGTAATAGTTTTTTGTATTTTCAGTTGACATGTCCCTTTATCGCGTTTGGAATTTCGACTCTGGTAGAGCAATTCATTATTTGTTTTATCTTCATTTATCTCTGGTATTATATGGGATAGTTAAAAAACTGATTTCTGGTGAATATTTGGCGGAACTTAACGCCGCGCTTCGTTTACCCGGGCTTGATAAGTATCTATTATATTAAATTTTACACTAAACTCAATTATTATTAGGTAAGCCCTGATATATGTACCTACTTACATTTAAAAACATTTCATATTATTTTAGGCAATTTTGCAAATTTTTATTTTAGGCAAAATTGAAACAAAACGATTAATCTACTAAATTCCAAAACGCCGCGAGCAAAAAAAAACAATTACACTGAAACGAAACGTTATTTAATATACATATAAATATTTCATGAGTTACCCTTAAAATATTCTTACAGAGAGCAAAATTCAATTACTCTTTCCACTTAATAATTCCATAGCCAACTCCCGCTCGGGTTCAAGGACGGTGTCTTGTCATCTGAGAATAGGGATGCTGTAACTTTAAATATATATTGTGTAAGTATTTCAGAGATGTTATAATGTTATGTCATTCTGAAGTGATATGACCCAGGCATGGCGCGAGTCTTAGTCTGTAAACGCGACAGGTTTTGAGTTGGATTTCCATTCGGAGGAATACAGGGTTGTTTAATTTTTTAGGGTTATGTTAATTTTATATTGAGTGGCCAAACTCAATGCCAGGCTTTGTTATTTTATTATCAGAGGAATGAAATGATACTAATATATTCCCACGATAAGGAATCGAACCGAAAACCGTCACATTTAGAAACAGACAACTTTCCAATGCGGTAGAATGGCGATAATTAATATAAATATAATTTATTAATCTTTTTTATTGCTGCTGATTCAATGACAGACCGCGCACCGTTAAAACAACTGGAGGAAGGAGAGTGAAATCTAGGTTACTAGAAAAGAGAATAACGCTAAAAGAAGATTTCTAGTAATTCCCACGCCAAAAAATATAGATTTTAAGTTGTATAATCGACACAAACGAAGTGACGAGCTGTTATTTATTAAATAATACATAATTTAACAGACCCACATTTTTTTTATGCTTTATAAGCTTTATTCTACATTAAATAGTATAGCACTGTCGTCAAAATCGGAATAATTATTATGAATAGAGTCAATTAAGCGGTCGGGGATTTACCGCAACGATTGACCGGAATTACCTTCAATATTTAAATATTATGAATGTGAATGCTTATTCAAATATATGAAAAGAAAACTGAATAATATATTGGTATTTCCAGAGATGGAAAAAAACACTTTTTTCACATTTGTTTTAAATTTTTTGATCAAAATTTAATATTTACACATTTACATTTAAGGCAAATATTAATATATGAGGAAATTCTGGTATCAATACATTTCAAGACATACTCATTTAAAGCTCCCCTACACGCCTTATTCCACCTAACCAAATTTCAATTTTGTAAGTAGTTACGTCTGTGCCTTTGTCTGTCAGTCATTCAGAAACGTATGAGTTTTGTATAAATGCAATTAAATGAACATTTGGCCTGACACGATAAAAATCTGTAGTTAAGAACTAGTCAAGTACTACGACGGACAGTCTTAGAAGATATAAGACTGCGTTGCTTACAAAATGAAGTAATATAGAAGTACTGATAACAGCGTCGCTGAAATACTGCGGTTGTTAAACAACTTAGTGACAAACAATTTGTTTACTTCTATCCGTATTGGAATAACAAGTATATTTCTTTTTATTCTGCCTTACTCAAGATGTGTGGGGAAGTTTAGAAAAAACCAGCTAAGTGCGAGTTGGACTTGCGATAAAATGTCTGTTGTTCGGGAGCCGCCTTAAATATTTATTTTGTACTGTTTTTTTTTATATTTTTTTGTTATGACGATTTTAATTTAATTTAATTTATTTATTATACACCACTAAGAGTGAAAATGGGATATTCCAGTTATGTAAAAATCAGGTCACAAATAACAAATGTGTTGTCTAACGAGTTAACATAAGAAGCTTTATATTTATAAAGTAGACTATTTAAATCGATAATATATTTACATTTAAAGAGGTTTCCACTCGCGCACACTTTCATACTCCCCTGTGATGTTGATAAAGGTTACGTAGCGAGATCTCACTTGATTTCAGACAATGGAATGTTCGCATTATCTCTCAAAATTCACAATGGACCAAATTTTAATTTAAATAAACCCAAAATTTTGCTGTATTATAAGCAAAATATTATATTATTGTACCAGTTACCACTGTTATACTTGGATGAGACCATTTTTTTGTTTTTATCAACAGTGGGGAACAGAAGTGTCTTAATGGGAACGGAGTATCTTTGTACTATGTTACCAGGGTGCCTCTGCCTTTCTTGCTATGTGCGGGATACACCGTGAAGCACCAATATGTAATTTACACAGTATGGAACAGACTTTCTAAGAAAAAATATTTGTGATCTTCAACTGTGAGACGTCGTAGAGTCAATACAACGTCCTAAGATTTGATTCAAATGATCCATAATTTTTTAAAAGAAGTTCAATATTATCATTCTTCATATTATATCATCATGCCTTAATTGATTCCCAGTACTGTATCAAAAGGGAAGTATAAAATTAATAACCACAATTGACTCAAAAAAGGAAACAGCCACAAAAAACTTTAAACAGATTTTTTATCCAGAATTTTAATTGTAACCTCCATCCTCTGGGACTTGTATCTTTATTTGATAAAGCGTTGAACATACGTTAATAAACTGAAAAGTCATTGGAGCGATTTCAATGAAAATTTTACGGTTGGACAGCTTATTATATGGGCGTACTCGTAAAGCGACGTCACTCGTGATTTCGCGAATAAACTCAAAAACTACCGGACCAAATGCAGTTGATACTTTATGCGTGGATTATTATTTGCATATTTTGCATACTTTTAAATAATGTCAAGTTAATTTATGTTTCGTTTTTTTGTATTTGTGAAGGTAATTCTTTTGTTAGTTATCTAACAGTGTTAATATTATAATGTTAGAATATAAGATTTATTTTTATGATCCTTTTCCCTAATATGAAACTGTTGTGCTTTATTTCCAAATTTTAAATCTTAATTTAATAAGGAAATCACTGAAGATTAGAAATCTATGAGACCAGGTTGAAATACGGGTTAAAAAGATAGTAAATAAAATTGTAGAAAATCATAACATTTTCCAAGCGGACAAATAAGATATTATTATAGAAATAATGATACGAAGCCAATTATTACATTCCGATAAGATCGAGGTATCTCAAAGCAATTTCAAAGTTTACAACTCTTAATACTTTTCGTATCAAAAAATCTTCACCGAGTGTTCATCGTAAAGTTCGTGATAAATATCACACACATACGTACATATATCTGGAGGCCAATACCAACTTCTGACTGAAATGTTTTTGTCCGTCTAGACTCTAGACAATCTAGGGTTTAATGTTTTGATGAAATTTAAACGATTTAGACATCATGGATGATAATAGATTGCAGAGTGAGAGAGTGTGAGATGATTTTTCACCTTAGTTGAAATTCCGATTAAAAATTGTACGAAATGAAGTTGCGTTAGAGGGAGTCTTTGTGTAAGTTCTAAATCGTGCGACTTAAAACGCAAGAGGTTGTGGGTTCGATTCTAACTTGAGGAAGTGAAGTATTTAATTATTTTTATTTCCTCACTCTGGTAACATTTATCATCTCAAGGCAAAGCGCGACGTTACATTTTTCAGCTTTTGCTCCAGGAGTCTGCGGAAGGGAATGGAGGTATCTTAACCTCTGTATCTCACCTAAAAAGTAAAATTTGAACCCTGAGCCAATAATTTTCAAACATGCTCATAACTAAAATGACATGCTGTATTTTCGTCATAAATATTAAAATAATCAAATTTTAATAAAATCAACATCAACTCACTGACATTTACATATATACTCGTACATGTATCTCTATGTGTACGTATGTATGTAAATGACTGTTGTATTACGAAAAATCAGCGAATGACATCGTATAAAGCCGACGAACCGAAAAACCATCCGATCTCAGCCATAAAAAGTTACATAAAATCGAGTATCAAAAAGTCACCTCTCGGATCGTTAAGGAAATGAGTTACAAATATACGTGAGTATATGTATATACATACATACGGTATATGAAGGTACTCGTACATAGTGATATGTTGCAGGCATGTTTATTATATGAAAGTTTTTTTTTCAGAGGTTTCATTGTAGTGTAGCAGCACAATGTCTGACTGTAAATGCGACGGTCGTGGGTTTGATTCAAAGTCAAGGGCGATAGCGAACTAAAGCGCTCTCCCACTTAATTTGAAATCTCTCGAAAATTTGATAGAATCTTTGTATACGCTATGTGGTAAAAAACGTAATGCTGTAAAATCTTGAAATTTTATAACTAGGAAAAGACAAAGATAAAAAGTAGTACAGGCTTTCACTATATAATTTTAAAAATTATTTTTAACAAAACTTTCAAACTGATGATTTGAAATATTATTTCGTCAGTTTTGTATAATAAAAAATATATCATAAATAAATAAAACCTTAATAAAAAAAATCAATGAACTAATTACACAATGTCTATTTTACCTGTCTACCTGCAACGCACACACGTATCCATTCAATTTGGAACTTTTTAATTATATGGATAAATCTGAGAGATTATTTTTCAAATCTCTTTTGATGGCGGCATTAATGTGACGCTGAACGTTTCATTTTTGTTCGGACGGACTAATTAATTTAATGATGGAAATTATATACTTTGGTAAGTGTGTGTTTTTATTTTTTTAAGGTTCACACTTAATCCCTAATGTAGCATGCTAGACAAAGGGAAGTGTTAAGGCACTCCGGTCCTCGAAATTACGAAAATTTAGTAGCATTTTCATAATTTCGTGTTGTGTGGTGGAACTCGACGCTGATTCTTAGAAGAAAGGAGAAATGAAATTAATTCCTCCGAGCGGGAATGAAACCCGCAACCGTCGCTTCAGACGATAGCGTCGGCATAGGCCGATGAGCTACGACGACCTCAAAAATTACAAATGATTTAACTTTATATGTATGAGGCGTGAAATATCTTCGTGATTTTCCTGTGTCCATTATGTAGTGTAAGCAGAAGGAATCTAATAATAAATAACTCTGTTCCTGCTTTCTATCCAGATAAAACTTTTTGCAAATAAGAAATATTTTCATGTTATTTTGAAACGAAAGAAAAATTTGTGTAAGTATAGATTTTATATACCGTAATATACCTTACACATCAGCATAACAACTAGGGTACAATTCATGAACAATTTTAGTATAATTTAGTTATAACATAACAATGAGTTTAAGCAGGCAAAGCCATGTTTCACTTGCTAGTATAATATAAATATATGTATGTTAATATACTTAATTAAGAACTATATAAATGATCATACCTGACATAGGTGACTTATATAAACTCAAAAGCGGCTCTGACATTAGAGGGCCGGGTTCTGAAAAGTAAAGATGAGGTGCTTTAAAGCGGTATTCGTTTGTGCCTTTACACTATTTACTAGAAGAATCTTACCGTGTGAACCAAATTGCTGGATATTTTATGAATTCTTGGATCCATTTCAGTTAAAAATAAGTATAGCATATATTAAATATTAATATGATTTTCCCGCACTTGTACTAGTTTATAATTTAAGTGATTATATCACTAAAATTACGTATGTCGAGAAAGTAAAAGTGACATAGGTCTCCGACATTACTTTTTTAATATAAAAGAAACTTAATTTTCTTTGCAATTTCGAATTTAGAAGTAAATTATGCAAAAATTTATAACTAAGCCCTGTCAAGTAGATAATGGATTCCGTAAACTGACTTCTCTCACGCAGAAATTTATTTTCATATTCATGTTATATTCCGCATACAGTACTTACTCCATTCCCCATGTTCCTCTTAAAAATTAAAACATTGAGTATTGAATGGCGGAACTAAGCCCTACCTTTTGTATGCATCTAGAGAGCGAGAGAATAAAAATAATTAATTATTTTTAGTAAAACTCGATTACGAAATCGAGATCGAAAAGCGTTTACAAATGCTTTTCGGTTTTAAAATGGATTTTTTACTTCTTGCTGTAGCCCGCACATAGCAAGGTAGATGATCACATTCTGAGAACCTAATATTAAGAGACTTACGTTCCCCACTTAATTTATCCCTACTTTTTTCCACGACAGATTAGAGTAAAAGGAATTTAAAGAACAAAATTCACCCAACAATTTGTCAGAAATAGTAAAACACTTATTTTAAACACATGCGTAGTAAAAGATTCAACACGTTATGTAGCGCTAATAGCCCGGATGTGCAATTCTGGCAAGAATTTCACAAAGCGTTATACGTATGCCAGTTTCGAGCAATTTCACGTCGTCCTTAACTCGATTGTGAGCCTTTTGCTGTAATTTTTCATAACTTTTGTCACTTTGTCATGTTATTTTGTTGGGTGGAGTGAAATAGTGTTCTTTCATGTACATTTTAGTACATACTTGATTTACAGTCTTCGTGTTCAAGTATTTTGTAAAATAGAGTTATTATGGCCTCTTTTCTGTAGTTATTCGCTGACGCTATATCCTGCAAATAGAAGGGTAGGCAGGGGGGGTTTGGAAACTCCGTTCCCGGTTAAGACACTTCTGTTTTCTACTTTCCGCAAAGCCGTTAGCCGTTTCTTGAGCCGTTATGTGTCAATGACACGTTTTGTCTGGTTACGAGACCGAAAAGAAGAAAATATTTAACGAACCTAGGACTGTGGTATTTATATTTTTTATTATTATCATAACTGTCCCACTAGTTTTAAATAATTTTCGAATATTTCTAACTTTAGTTATTCTATACACAATACATGCGAATAATTTACATATGTAATCCTAGAGAAAGAATGAAGAGCAGAGTGATTCCTTTATAAGGTTTCTCTAATAAGCATTTACATATTATTTGTGGAAATAGAAAAAAATATGTAATAAAAAAAAATATTTGAAATAATTGTGTCAAATATTTTTTTGAAACAATCTGTTAATTCATCTTATGGCGCGTGTCACTCAACACTTTGGTAAATGGGTCGTAAAATTTTAAAATAGTGTAGGTGATGACACTTTAAATTATTTGTATAATGTTTGTTTTCCTTTTAGAATTGGCTTTCTCATTTTTAATTGTTTGTATTTACTAAATTTGCCAAGTTCAGTCACTTAAGAAGGCATGACCTTATTATATAAAAGGAAAATAATATTATTCCTTACTACCTCGACACATATATCTTTCCCATAACCAAGCTGTATCCCGCAGCAGGATAGGCAAAGGCAAAAAACTACTGTTAAAACACTTACTTTCCCACTTTTCTTAAAATTTTTAAGACATTTCGCGTTGAGTGGCGGTACTAAGCACCGCGCTTACTCTATCAGAATGGAGTAATGAAAATAAATGAATAAATGAGGGCCTGTTCTCAAATACCTTTTCCGAAATATATAAAATATTTTTTTAAACTTAACGCCGTATCCCACAGGGGATCTGGGACCCTAGTGTTAAATACATCGTTACCCTCAAGACACTTCCGTTCCATTCTTTCCGTCGAAGGGCGAAAAAATTAAAATATTGAATTTTCCTCATATGACAATCGAATCCAAACCTGTCGCAATTACGATAATAATAATTAATTTGAAAAGATACATAAATATTTTTTATTTATAATCCGACTTACAGTCGGGTCCTAGACTACAAGTTCGCTTATTAGACATTTCTAACACTGTGCGTTATAAATAAAAATACAAATTATTTAGATGATTTCTTCAAAGAAACAACTAATTTTAACAAGGTCACCTCGCTTTGAAGTGTCGCAGACTAAATGTGCGACCGCTGCGTTAAATATATTTCTTAGATACAGTTTGTTACACATGAAATTGTAATAAACTCCTTGTATTTTTTTGGAAAATTTATGTAAAATAATGAGAACTTTGTGATGCTGTGGAACAGCATCTGACTATAAAA
>FASU01063200.1:0-10284 GCA_001486225.1 Heliconius pardalinus sergestus
TAAAGCTTTTAACGTTCCGTCTGTGTGTTTTTTATACTTTATCTAAAAATATTTATGTTTTAATATGTATTTCTTAAGGCACAGGTAACTTAGTGTTAAGAGACTCCGTTCTCCACTTTCTGCCGAATTATTCGAGGAATCGCATGTTGAGTGGCGGAACTCAACGCCGGGTTTTTGCCTTGGTGGAAATGGAGATCGAACCCACAACCGTTGCGTTAAAGTCACATATTTGCGCCCCTGCGCCACGGTATTTTTTATTGATTAATATTTATGGCCTATCTTTTTAAAAGATATTGTTTCACGTAACGGAAATACATACAAAAAAGTTTCTTTACATTTCCTTAATGTTAAACTAAGCTTATAGGATTTTAGAGCTTAATAAGCAATATATCTAGTGCTTCATACATATGATTTAAAATAATGACTATCTATATTCTATAACAAAGCTTGCTACTTCGAACTTTTTGCAGTTTTCCTTTATCTTGCTCGAGATTTTTGAAAGAAAGAAAAAATAATCATGGATAACATAATATTAACATAAGCAAATTTGTATATAACTCTATATACAAATTTGTTTTGATAGTTACTGAAGCTTCGAATCAAGTTCTACCTATAATTTTTATTAGTGATTTTTATATAAAAGTAAAAATAGCAATATTATACACCACATATCGAGTAGAGATATCGGGTAGAGCACCACATATCGGGTAGAGAGATTCTACCTAATCACCTAAATACTTTGTGCAACCCCTAAAAAAAATTGGTAGGTATGAATTACAAAATATATACAAGACAAATGTACAAACATAAAACACTTTAAATATAAATATTACATAAATAATCAGTGAAGTTACATATTTCTTACTTTCTTTATTTTTTTAGAGCGTACCTACCTATATACAGTTAAATATTAGGTAACATTGCAATATTTAAATATTCTTACAACGATTCAATTCTCATCTTGCAGTAGAACCATTTCTTTTAGAAAGCGATTTATTCAATTAACGTCTTCCCCTTCAGAAGGCAATTTTAAAGCAATTGGCTAAACAAGCTTGAGAGGGGAGCTTTCTTCCATATTACATAGTTGTTGTGAATAGGGTTGCCTTCCGTTACGAATCCAATAAAGTACTGTAACATATTCGGATGTCGTATATTTTAAAGTGACATAGCAGTTATATGTTACATTGTTTTGAAAATTATGCTTTTAAAACTTTATAAGCATAAAAATATTTTTGATTTAATCGTTGTGTTTAATTATATTTATTTTATTAATAAATATAAATATTTTATTAAATGAAAAGAATAAATTGTCTGTGTATAAAAAAAGATTTAGCGTTTATGGAAAATAACTCTCTTAATAAAGTAATATTATAAATAAAGTAATATTAATAAATTGTAAATATTTTTCTATATTAGAAACCAAATAAACTAGATCACCATTAAGTACCTATACCTACTAACATTTCTAAAACGTATTTTAGTTTTCTATTTAATATAATTGTAAGTAATTAGGTATAATATCTCCATGAATAGTAAAAACTTATTCTAATTCAACAAAAATCTAAATCAAATTATTTCTTACAGTACTAGCCGAACGGATATGTCAGAAGGACCAGTGACACCCGAGTGGGACATCAACGATGCGGTAGTACCAAGAGTCGCTAACTTCGATTCATTTGGAGAATGGTGCGATGGACATGTACGACGCGTATATCCCCCTGGATGCGAAGAGGCTAGAAGACACGCTTCAGGCTGGGCTATGAGGAATACAAACAATCATAATGTTCATATATTAAAGAAAAGCTGTCTTGGAGTACTAGTCTGTTCAACAAGATGTCGATTGCCAGACGGTTCAAGAGTGCACTTACGACCCGCAATATGTGATAAAGCAAGGAAAAAACAGCAAGGTATATTTGAGTTATTAATACATACCTAATAAGATAGTAAAGTTAATAATTTATATATTATATAGACTATGAAAGCTAAAAAATAATATTAAAACGAAGTCTTACAGTTCGTATTTAAAAAAAGTTGGTATAATTTCAATTCTTCTTTTTACATTCTTTACAAGTGATCGTTAGATAGATTGATCTCTTGATCGTATTATTATAACCATAAAATGTTTATATAAATACGAAAATATAAAATATTTTATTATTTATTTTAGGTAAACCATGTCCAAATCGCCTCTGCAACGGCGGCCGCTTGGAGGTACAGCCGTGCCGCGGGCATTGTGGCTATCCTGTCACACATTTCTGGCGACACACAGAACATGCAATTTTCTTTCAAGCAAAAGGATCCCATGACCACCCACGCCCTGAAGCTAAGGGAGCAAGCGAAGTCCGACGGTCACTCGGTGCGGGCAGACGGGTTCGAGGTCTAGCGTTACTCCTGGCCAGAGAAGCGGCGATAGCGGACAAAATTTTAACAGTCAAACCAGATAAACATATGCCTCCCAAAATGAACGCTCATCCTCAACCACCACCTCTTATTCCTGACAACCAAAGAAGTAAGTCCAGTTATTCGTACAAACATCCTATAACAATTACTTAAGCAAAATATTCTTATAATAAATTGCTATTTTATTTAGTAAGAAATACACCAAAATTAATCTGCATCAACTTGTTTTACGCGAAACTTATTATTCCTTTTTTACAGCACTCACATGTACGTGTGGGCCATTCGAGTGCAATTGCCGATGGCGCTCTGAAACTGCCACGGAACCTTACGCGGCCGCTGCTTGGACGCCCACAGAGCATCAGCCCTTCACAGCGTACATCCCGCCCACACAGCCAGCACCTGCGATCCCACAACAAACCTACGACCCCAACGCTATACCCGACGACATATTCCACCCAGAAGAAATCTTTCAATTGGACCAACCGATCCGCCTAGATTTTCCAATTGAAGAAACTACTTTAGAATCTCCACCCACTTTTGCAGATCTCAACAATGAAAATTCCAGACCAGATGACTCATATTGGTTAGAATGGCAAAGACCTCAAGGCTCAGAAGCTAGCGATACTCCTTCCCCCGAACTATTTAACAACGGATACCAGCAAGAATATTGTGATCAACAGCCGTACATGCAGTCTTACTATCCCGAAGAGGCCCAATACTATCCCATGGAAAACGTAAGAGACCATTCACCAGTCATGGAAATGCAAGACCAGCGCTATTATAACACGCGATATAGTCAAGATGGCGCCCAAAGTAGTATAGAAATGCAGGGCTGGAACTATTCCGACTGTGCCTTCAACACGCACGAGGTGCCGGAGTGCAAGCAGTATTATGACGTACATCCATCACAAACTATCAATTCCTTTAGTTCTCTTTTATAATGTAGTATGTAAATCTGTATATAGTATTAATATTGTAAATTGTAAATATTTGTTATTTCATCTGTAATTATATTAAGGATTTATATATTAAGTAATCGTTCCTTTTAAGTTAAGGACTTATTGTTAACCAGTGCTTAGATATTTGAGGAGTGATCGGAAATAAAAATAACGGTTTTTATAAAATGGTCTATTTATTGTATATAAAAATTACATTAAAATTGTCAATTTTACACTTTTTATTTTCTAACAATAAAATTGGTCACTACAAAATAGTCCGATAAGCGATCACAACAGAGTTATTATGCTTCTTTTGCAATCACCAGACATCAGCTCTCGTGCCGCGGCTGCGGTCGTTGCTCCTTTGCGCGGGTGCGAGTGTTGCCAACACCAGTTATTGCCAACGGATTGCTAGCTAATTCGACCATAACATCATAAATCATATTACTCTGATCAATTTTGACTTATATTAATTAATTGATTTCAATTTAAAAACGAACGAATTTACACAATGAGAATACTTAAACAAATTTAATAAATTTACCACTTATACGATCCACAAAAGAATATATGAACAAAAATGACCTCTCAAGGTATTTACTTTACACGGTTACATAGACAGATCATATATGTTTTACATTAACAACCATCTATTTACAATAACAATTTTATATTCAAAATAAATACCTTGGATGACCAACAGAAGACATTTATTTTGAATTTTGTTAAAACTGAGCTAACCCCGGACCACTGTCTACACTATAAGTATAAAATAAGCAAACATTTTATAACGAGACAGATCAAGATGCGACCAATTTTGAATAATCTTATTGCATAATGGGCCAGAGACAAACATTTCACGTACAAAGCTGTCTTATCTAGTATCTATCTAGACCAAATATTTGTGAATAATATTACGTCCTGAAATAGGCCCTTAACATACATATATATTATATATTACTAAATTAATGATATCATATTAAAATCATCAATAAAGGACTGAGGAGAGCACAGCACGCACTATCACAGCAGTCGGCAAAGCCGATACCTCTAATCAAATTTAAAACAAACAAGCTTCCTCTTGTATTATCGTAAATTAGTTTAGAGACGGTTGGTGCCCAACAGCGGGCGCCACGTTATAAGGCCACAAACAAATTTTAACACGAAGCATGCCCTCACAATTTACAATAGAACAACATCGCTATTTGCGCAATCAGCAAATACATTATAGAATTAAAATCGCTAAAACAATTAACGGACGCAAGAGTCTGTGCTTCGATTTACATTAAACTGTATTATGAGACTGTAAAATTCGTACTTTTACCAGAAAAAAAAACTACATCTAGTGTGTCAAAACTATCTAGGAGTCGAAGATTATTTGAAGCGAGATCAATTGTTTAAGCGTTTTCTTCCTACACATTCGTAAAGAACTCTTAAGGAAGCTTATATAACCGCTATGACTTAGGTAGGAATATCAAGGTAGACTTAGGGATAGATGCACTCGCTACAAGCTACAGTTGAGTCACGACATCTTTATAAGAACGATATATTTCTCATAATTCTAGTTAACGCAACTATCAGCGAACTAATGAAATAGTGTTTATTAGTATAGTAATTTTGTGCTATAATACAATATATCACCAATAATATTACATTTATAATATATTTATATATTTATCATCTTTATATAGGAATAAAACAAAAACTAATATAAGATCTACACAACACAAACAGAAAAATATATGAATGAACGTATTGCAAAACAAGTCACGTAAAGCTTTTTCTAGACTAAATTATTTTGTACTATTTAGAATAAATCACACCGCTGTTAAGGAATTCGAGAAGAGCCTTTTTCATCATTTTACTTTAAATCTTGAGTGTAGTAATAGAATAGTAAAAGTTTATAATTATATTATGGCGATTAAAAAATTAAATTCCTCTTAAAATCCAATTCATACCAAAATATATGAAAATTTATGAATACTTTTAAATCTATACATAATATGTAAATTTAAAAACCAATAGCGTGTTCCATGTCGCACTCTAAAACCATGGAAGACGTCACCTTGGTGAAAATATTTATTTATTAAAATGATACGAACATTTCGAATTCTCACTTAAAATTACATTTAAGCGAATAACAAGACCGACCACCAAGAATTTTCATTATAATCGATTGAAAATAACAATGCCTGTCATACAATACATGTTTAAATATAATTTATAACATCGCAATCGATTTAAATCTCAATATTACTGAAACAATATCACATATATCCCCAACGCTTGATGGGCAAGCTTCTTACTTATTATATCACAAATCATACTTTTTATATTATATACGTCATTTAGTGGTGGGATCCAAATTCAAATTGAATGAATGACAACAATAAATTTACAACCTCAATAAAAAAAAATTGCTTCTACACAGTGACAGGGAAATAAACAAGGATCTAACTAAAATATAATTAACTTGTAAATTCTTATCTACGATCAAAGTAATATTATTGATTAACAATTACAATTCATTGACAAATCGAAATTTATCATGTCTTTTATTAATTATAATTCTTTAGGATAATTCTGATACGGATACGATAACGTAGATAAAAATCAACAAAATCATTGTGATATATTGTTTCTTTTTTTTTCAATACGTAAATATGAAACACGATTGCTATATTTTTTATGAATGTAATTTCATTATTCTATTATAATTTGAATCCCACAGTATAATAACCACAAGCTATCGTGTATACTATGCCTTTGAATTTGTTTTATATTTTTATCTACGTATTCTAAGCTGCTAACTCAATATATTGCCTAAAATAACATTAAAAATATTACTCAATCACAAATTGTTATAATTATAACTATTTGTGATAATGCACATTGAATAGACCAAGATCTTCTACTAACACCGCTGTTTACTATACTTATGTACTTTGTTTAACACCAGCATATATTATAACTAGAGTTAGCAACTAAGAACATCATGACTAAACTAAATATTATTAAACTATTATCCGAATATATATGTATACAGAGTTCAATCTATTAGATCAAACCCATAGATATTGAAGATATTTCGCATAGTATACAGTGATGTTATCCAAGGGGTAAGAATGCCCTCCCTTTGATAGATCTGTTAGGTCTGAGGAGGAAGGCGGGGAGTCTTGAGGTCTCAATGAAGCTTTGAGGGAGTATCGAGAGGAGGATTGGTAGTCTCCAAGATGGGAAGTCGGGGGGCGAAAGGTCAGGGCGACGCCTCCTCAGCTAGTTCAGAGCCTGGAGGTGCAGACCCTCGTGCCACCACCGACGTGGAACTGACTGTTAGCTCCAAGGGCTCTCCTCCTGGACATCGACCAACGCTGCATTCCATATCGGTTCTGGAATTTTTTTATATATTCTTAGATGAAAGGAAATCTATAATTTTGACTTGCATGTGTATGTAAGTATATAAAAATTTCGACATGGCTTGGATGAGAACATGACGATGCAGCCGTGGTCAGAACGCTGGGACGGTTTCCAAGAAGCGTCAGTTCGAATCCCATTACATTGAAATTTTTGAACGTTTTCGAAGAATATCAGTAGTAGTAGTATCAGTAAAAAAAACATTTATAATCAAATAATTTTATAAGCCTCTGTGACTTGCATTACCAAGTACCAAGTTGTCAGTGCCTAAAATTCTTTTTCTCAAATTATGTTTTGGTAAATTATAGTTACAAAGCTAACATACTCGTATTATTTTTTTCATGTCATCATACTACAAAAAAATCCCCACTTGCGTTCGACAGTAATATATTATATTAATATATAATAATAATGACAAGCTTATAACATTATCAAATTATACTTTTTAAGATTAACTTTACACTGATTTAGTAATTAGATAAATAATGACAGAATTTTAGAACCAAACAAACTGTTACTTTAGAAATATTTAATAAAACTTACACAGCACTCACTGATGAAATCTGCATTCGGGCGGGATGCCATTGATCGCTTGATTCTATGGAGTCTAGCTGGTCTTCTGGACCCGAAGGAACAGATCCTGATCCTGAAGAAGCTGCGAGACCAGAGGGTCCTGAAGAGCTCGCTAAGCCCGAGGGACCCACAACAGGAGCTGGATCACTTGACGACACCGGAGACTCGAGATTTATTAGGGTTGCCGTAGCAACTTCTACACGGCTTGTTTCATCTGTGTTGGAACTGGTCGATTGGCTTGTATCTACTGACTTTTGCATATCTGACGACAATATTTCACGACATTTTTTAAAAATCAATAAAATTTAACAGACATGGTAGATCATAATTTAATTATTTAAAATATTTCATTCCAACATTATCTAAACATAGTAAATATTAAAGAATTCTAAGTGAATATAGAATGGCAAATAACTTGCAGTATTAAAAATATGAAAATAAAATAAAGCTAAAATAAAAAGGGGCGTTATAGGCACAAATGGAGTAAAAGCAAAGACCTGATACATGCATGTAGGTCAACCACTTCTTGAGCGGGCGTTTGTTGAATACCGGGAGCACGGTGCTTCTCATTGCATCTGCAATGCAATGAGCGTGCTGTACTAACTATTTAGGGGTCATTCATAAATTACGTCACCCGTTGAAGGGAGAGCGATCAAAGAAATGCGACATTATAAGGAGTGGGACGGGGTTTTAGGACTCCTTTAGTGACTTCACATTTCGAAATCTAGGTATGAAATTTGTGTGAACAATATATAAAAAAAAATCTCACAAATGTGACCAATTGTGACAAAGAAGGGGGAGGGGTCAAATACCATGAAATTCGTGTGACGTAATTTATAGATGGCACCTTAATAAAGTATACATGCAATAAGGCCCGAATACACAAATTTTTATTGCGAGGTTATTAAGGGAAACATTAAAACAAAAAATACAAATATTACACAAGGAACATTACTAAAGACACGTTTTCAAAAGTCGATGTGTTTGTTTGATTACTTTAAGTTTATGTATTTAGCGTTTCGTGTGAATCGAGCCTTAACCTAATCTTATGAATTTTAAAATAGAAAGTAAATAAATATATCAATGTGAACATTATCTTAGCAACATAAATGAATAGGTGATATTGGACATACAAGAAGCACATTATCATATTCAGGGTGAAAAAAATAAAGCTCTACTAGTTAGCTTTGGTTCGAAGCATATTAAAATTGATTATTCAAATATAGTTATTATTTATTTATACAGTATTTAATTTTAACTTTATAGGTTTTTCCAATTTCAGCTTTAACTTTAATAATTGAATTTCATTTATCTTACTCATTGTTAAATATAATAATTTGCTAGATTAGATAACATTGTTAAATTCAATGACATTTAGAATTACCTAGTCATTGTGTTGTATGTGATATTTTTTATACAATAAAAGTAATTGTAAATATTTAATATTTAACTTAAATAAAGAAAAGTCATACATTAAATATACCAACTTATATCAACACGGACCAGTTTAAATATAAAAAAGTCTAAATATCGTATATATTAATCAATATTTTTTTAGTCATAAGTAGTTCAAAATTTACAAAAATATAATATATGGCTAACGTAAGATTCATATGTTACATTAGCCTAATAATATATAATAGTAATCAATGTATCAATTAAATATTTTCACTTACAATGGACACTATTATTATTATTAATATAACAAAAAATAGATAAATTTGCAGGGGATTTATTATATTAATCCAAGCGTTTTTATTACAAATATATTAATATATTAATTTAAATGCAAAGACTCTAAATAATGTTTAATTTGTGTTATTTTTTGTAATAGACATTTGCGCGCACATTTTAAATCGTTGAACAGACATATCATTACAAAGATTACAACATGTTGGTAATACCTACAATGGCAACTGTCCTGTATGATATGCAATTAATATGAATTCCATACAACTTTATCCTTAAAAAATTCGAGGCCGTGTTTATATTGAATATAAGCAAACCGCGGCTTTTAGTTCCGCTGTTCAACACGCAATACCTGTGGGAACGAAGTGTCTTAACACTAGGTTCCCTCTGTCTACATGAAGCTAATACAAAAACAATTTCTTGAATAGTGTCATACTTTAATGTTAGTATTGTTTTCATACTTTAGTGTTAACTTCTATAGTGTGAAACTTAGAATAGAATGTTTTATTTCTATAATATTTGACTTACCCTGTTTATGTTGTTTGTCGCAGCAGGACGGGTGCGGTAGGTGCGGCTTGAATGCCTTAACACGTACACGGTAGAAACGAGAGCCCCGAGGCATTAAGAAACGATTTCCACTCTGAAATTCATTATGAATAAGCAAATTCATTAATAATAAAAATTAAATTAGATAATTTAATTTTAAATGAATTTTAATTTTAAATGTAATGAATTAAACTTCAAACTGGACTAAATATAAAAAAAATCAGCTCCGCAACTACAAAAAATATTCTCATTTTACTCGCTCTGGTAACAAAACAAAAGCAGTCTTGAAAATATTGAAGAAAGTGGGAAGTCTTAGTACTAGACTTCTTGTGCCTACTACATGCAGGATACAGCGTGAAGTCAAAAAAACCACTTCAGTATAACATTGGCATAACAATAAGGCACTATTGTCAATATTTATTACCTTTTTAGCGTAACAATATTCCTTAGACTCAACAGTGGCGATGGCATACAGACGACGATCACTTTCATTTTTCACTTGTATGCTCAAGTCGAGTGCTGGAAGGCAATCGCTATGAACGAAGTACATTATTGACGCTTCCTGTAACGATTTAAACAGTTCTTTAGTTCAATACATTTAATTTTCATAGTTGTTCTATGTTGTTCATATGTTGACAATGTTCTTCAATCTCTGTATAGGACATTCTTACTTGCCACAGGAGATGTTGGACACAATAGTTGTACCTATTGTAAAAAACAGGAC
>FASU01063212.1:0-11567 GCA_001486225.1 Heliconius pardalinus sergestus
TTTCACCATTTTACTTCATTTGATTTTGAGTTCATCATCAATATGTCCTTGTTTACTGTTGGAAACTTGACTATGTTAGATGTTTTAATTGATTCTGGAGTGTGGACAGTGTCCTGGAAAGCATACTTTGTTGAGTTCTTTGTTTTTATTGGTGTTTTAAATATGCCAGTTTGGCATGAATCATTGCTTCATTATAACATTGTATGGGGAACAAAAGTTTTAATAATTGTAGAATATGATATAAAAAGAAATAATGTTATACAATAGGAGAATGCATAATAAAAAGATATCCAGTGAATTCAAACTATGAAAAAAAAACTATTTACAATAAAGGTAATTAAAATCAATATTTATACTAAGCATAGTGCAGCACATTCTTCAGGAGAGTGGTATGATGATGATGTACACAGTGGCAATAATTGAAAGAACATAATGGAAAGTATCGAGGTACATGAACATTTCCAACATGACACTTATTTATATGAGATAGTAAATTTTATTGAAAACTAAAAATAATTTATTAGATAAAATAACTTATTATAAACAATATTGTAATTTTATGACACTTTATGAAAGAAGTATAACAAACCTAATTGTTACTGTATTTAATTTTTATCTTAAAAAGCCCCTACTTGTGGAATTGAAATATTTAATGGTTTCTAGTATTTGCTCTGGTGTGAAAGCAAAGCGCAGTGTTCTGCAATTCAATATGCAATTCCAGGATTTAGAAAACGGGGAATGGAGTATTTTAACACTATTCCCTCTGCCTATCCTCCTGTGTGCGGGATACAGTTTGAAACTGATATGACTTTTAAAAAAAGCTTAAGTTCTATAGTATTTGTCATTATGTAGTATACAAGAAATTATTAAACCCAATTATTAATAAATAATGTTTCATTAGTCATTTCTTTACATTCATCTCTCTTAATATGAAATATTGCATGCAGGATAATTTAATTATAAACATAAATGTGAAAGAAGAGCCAACTCTAATATAAATAATGATTGAATTGATTGAAGTTTTGTCTATGATTTTAAAGTATGGTTTGTTTTTATCTGTGATTATTATTAAAACTACTGTGTTTCCAGTGATAAAATGAACAGTGTGAAAAGTTTTATGTTAAGACTTAAAATTATGTGTAACTTACCCTAAGTTGCCAGGCAACAAATAATTGTTGATTCACTAAGTAATTAATATCCAAGATTCATAACTAACAAAATGTCTGATATTCAGAGCGCATTTAAAAAACATGGCATAGTACCTGACGTTTTGACAACACCACCTTCGGAATTATTGACCATTCAATATCCTGGAGGTATAGGAGTAAATCTTGGAAAGGAATTAACTCCAACTCAAGTAAAGGACAGACCAGCAGTTAAATGGGCTTCCAAGGATACAGAATATTACACTTTGGCTATGGTGGATCCCGATGCTCCAAGCCGTGAAAATCCAAAGTTTAGAGAATGGCATCATTGGCTAGTCGGTAATATATACGGTGGTGACATAAATAAAGGTGAAGTCTTATCTGATTACATCGGAGCTGGACCTCCGAAAGGTACAAATTTACACCGCTATATATTTCTGGTATACAAACAACAAGAAAAATGCGACTTTGCCAAAATGCCAAAGTTACCTAACAATTCGGGTGATAAAAGAGGTAAATTTTCTATTGGGAAGTTTGCTCAGCAGTATAAATTGGGTCCGCCGATAGCTGGTAATTTTTTTGTTGCTAAATACGACGATTATGTACCAAAACTCTACGCTCAGCTTAAAGGCTAGTAAATAAAAATATCATTACTACAAAATTTAAAAAACTGTAATAGTGAATATTGTGTTTTAGTATTATAAAAGTATATTCTATCCTTAGCTAAGGAAGGATTAAAGAAACAGAATTATGATATTTAATAATAGATTTTAAAAAAAATTGTACTACAACATTCAAATAGCTTGATAGTGCATACGTTACCTTAGTTGTCTATGGTTTCGATCAATAATAATTTCCGCCTCCGCGTGACATTCCCATTTCTCGGTGCGGCCGCTCTAACATCCGCCATTACACTTTGGAGTTTGCGTAATTTGGTCGTCATCGGTGTCCGTCGCCGTCTGCGCGTTGCGTTTACACTATCAGACATCAGTGACATTTGGTGTTGTCGTGCGTCATCACGCAGCAGCGTTTCGTTAGAACAAAGAGTAGAGACGTTCAATCGTATGTCCATCCAGAATCTCAACACATTCGACCCATTCGCCGATGCTATCAAAAGCTCGGAAGACGACGTACAAGATGGACTAGTCCACGTCCGCATACAGCAGCGGAACGGGCGCAAGACGCTGACCACGGTACAGGGGCTCTCGTCGGAGTATGACCTGAAAAAGATCGTGCGGGCATGCAAGAAGGAGTTCGCGTGCAACGGTACCGTCGTCGAGCACCCCGAGTACGGCGAGGTGCTGCAGCTGCAAGGCGACCAGCGCGAGAACATTTGCCAGTGGCTCACCAAATCGGGGCTGGTCAAGCCCGAGCAGCTCAAGGTGCACGGCTTCTAGGCCGTATAACCATGTCCGCTGTGACATCATCATAGTTGATATAATATTATGAGAGCGTGCCCGTTATAAACCTATTGAATATGTATTTAGAAAGTACCGACGTTTACAGAGAGTATAGGAGAGAGGCTTCGCCTCCCGCGCCCTGTGCCTTGCTGTCGCCCTATAATGTTAATATAAATGTATTTTTGAATATCGACGCCGTCTCCCACATCTCGGACAGCTTCTGTTGCAATTAACGCCGAACGAAATAGTCAATAATCATTTTTTGTTTTTTTTACGACATTATTATAAATTGCTGTAATAATTATAATATGATGTGTCTCAATTATTAAACATGTTTTTATACTCATGGCTTTCATTTGTAGCGCTGGCGTCCTAACGGGACTGGTGGTTCTCGGGTGGATAATAGTGAAAGTAGCTGAGTGGGGCTTGTTTAACAGTAAACTTTTCTATTCTTTTAATATAGCGCTGAATGTACGCTAAAAGAGATATAATGTTATACAATAAGAGTATGCTTGTTTAAGAGATCCACTTTATAAAGTCTTCACTTAAAACAAATATATATATTTACATAAGTAAAATTTTGTAAAGTACATTAAACTCGTGAAGTGCAGCTGTCAACTGTCGTGCAAAAAAATCTTTAGACAAAGACTTAACCTCAAAAGTCCAAATGAATTAACATCGTATGAAACTTGTTATTAAACAAAATTTTTCCATAGATAACTGTTTGAATATTCATTATAATGTATTTGTGCGTTGCATTATTACTCATAATTTCCACGAGGCAGAGCGTCCCTTTATCGCTTCTACAAATAACTTGTTAAGACCATCAAACAATTATAAATCCTCTTAAAACTTTAATATAACCTCATTGTTTTCATTTATATGGCTTTTTATAACTTAAGTTTAAGCATTGTAGTGTAACTTTTTTAATTTTAATATTCTTGTTAATAACAGTAATGATCATTAATTCTTTTGAATCCTTAAACATATTAATATGAGGCCGACGTGTTGCAGCGGCACAGCGTATGACTAAACACGAAGGGTGTGGGTGTAATTCTGCTTAGGAGGAAGGAATTCTATGATTTTTTTATTTTCTTAGCCTGGTAACAAGATAAAAAGTGCGGTTGAGTTCTGTCACTCTATATGTAATGTCTCGAAAATTAGGCAGAAAGTGAGGGAAAATGTTAACACTAGGTTTCATCAGCCAACAATGGGATTACAGTGTGGACTCAAGGCAAAAATTATGAAAAAAATACCAATAAAATCTATACCCTAATTCAAAGTAACAAAGGCCACTGAACTATACCATCTGCTTATATCATTTCCTCATTAGTCACTCATTAAACATGATTTTAAATTTATAAACATGATTTTAAATTTATAACCACGAGTCACTTACCATATTTTTTCTAAACAATAATTAGTACAATTTCTTTTTGTAACAGAAATTTCAATAACTAAAGGAAAAAATTCTGTAAAACTATTGTACCCTATTACTTATAAGTATTAGCTTAGTATAAAATAAAGATATAACTTATCATTTGATCTATAAACTTTAAACTGAACTGTTAACTGGTACAGATTCAGTTATATCACTCAATTATAATCTTAAAAATGGTGGTCATAGAATTGTTGATTAATTTACTTGTATATAAAATAATAAACATGTATGTATTTTTGTCAGCAATTTTGTCTCCTAAGATCAGTCAATCTAGTTTGGAGTCTGACGGAACGACCATGACTATTCCTAAGATTTTTTTCATAATATATTCATTCTTATTGATTATAAAAACATAATAAGTAACTAAATTTTGTTATGTTATGTTCAAACAGAGTTACACTGAGGAGAGTAGAATACAATATTGTATACCAATTTAAAATTAGATACTTCCTCATTGGAACTTCCTTATACCCTTGAGAGTTAAATTTGACTGCATTTGATGGTAGAAAGTTAAGATTTAAAATAAAGTTTTGTATGAAATTTTATATTAATTAATATTTTTATAATATACCACAAAAGAGTCCAAAGTATTTGAGTAGATGCATTAACTATTAAGTAATTGAATAGTGAGGATTTGAAAAATATTTATTTCTACTTTACGGAGCTTTAATACTTAAATAGGAAAAAGGGACTATACATAAGAAGAATATGAAGTAAAGAGTACTCCACTTATTAAATCTTGCATAAAATATATAATTTTATTCAGAAGAAACTACTTTGCATTCTACATTTTCACTAGGTATATGGGATTGGTTGCTGATGAGGAACTTGGAGCAGTGTCTGAGGATTGCAACACAACATATAAATTTATGGGGTCTCTTTGAAATGTGAAATAATTACATAAAACAATATAAATTTAAATATTTATTGAAAGCATTTGAATATCTAGGAATGTAAATTACTTATAGCATATGAAGATAAAGAAGATTAAATTATCACTTACTTAACCCTCTATTTAATAGAGACTATTATAAAAATAAAGATAAACAATGCCAATATAAGTAGTTACGTCAATTAGTAGGTGTAGGTGCCAAGTAGTACAGTGGGTAGCGTCTGAACGCGATAGTTGCAGGTTCGAACGCCACTCATAGGAATAGTTATGTTTTAATTACTAGTAACCTTTCGCTCTTCGTCCGCTTGAACTACGCAATTATTTTTTTACTAATCTGTTTGCATTCGCGGTCTAATAACATAATTTTAAATACTATATTTATTTATATTAAAACTAAAGTTTCAGCCAATTCAATAAAATAGTTATTTTGTAGCAATATTGTTAAACAAAATACTTATAATTATATATGTTTTTATTTATGAATCGATTTAAAATAAGTCTCGAATTAAGATGGACAGTGGAGAACGGAGTGTCTTGAGACTAATTTCTCTGCCTATCCTGCTAGATGCGGGAAAAAGTATAAAACTGAATATTTAATTGAATTCCATGTTATAAGACTAGTAGCCAAGAAGGAAGCAATGACTCAAGGCTGAGGTCAGCCACTCGGTTTGATGACGGCAAGTATTTATCACTTAGTGCGTCACACTCTGTTGTTGTATCGAGACATTTCTGTTTCTACACTCATTATTTTAGTTTTGTAATAGATTTCTTTTAAATTTTTGTCTTTTGCATAGGTAGCCTGTTCGAATAGTATGACTTTATTATTTGCCAATTTATTAATGCCCAATGGGAAAGCATCTGACGTGGTGGTTCTGGGTTCGATTCGCATATGGGGGAGGGGGGTTTCATATTTGCACTAGTAAGTTAAGTAAAAGTGGGTCATATTTTTTATTTAATATCAGGTAGAAAATTACTTTCCTCATAAACGTTTACAAAACGTGCAACACGCGAAGTATCGTTATATTGGCACAGTAAACTATATTAATTTCAGTAAATGCTAAGTAGGTACTCAGCTGGCTACGGGGTCGTGACTTCAAAACACAAACTATTCCTCAGACGCGTAGAGGAGACAAATTTATTGCGGTGTTGCGTTTCGCCACTCAACGGACGAAAGTGGGGAGTGGAAGTGTCTTTATGGGGACGGAGTGTCTTAAATACTAGGTTCTCAGGTTCCTTCTGGCTACCTTGCTATGTACCCTATATTTCAGAAATGTGTTGGGTGGTGGAAAGTAGGGAACAGAGTCTCTTAACACTGGGTTGCTAAAAAATTGAAAATGTTGGGGGAAGCTTAAAAATTGTGGTGGAGCTCGAAGCTTCTTTCTTACCAGAGCTGGGTAATTAAAATAACAATTTAAATATTTCCTAGAGTGGCCATCGAATCTATAGTCATCTTGCTTACTGTTAAATATTTATCAATAATAATTAGTATATTTCTTTATGTAAGTGTAAGTAACAATATGCATATTTATAATTATTCTTTAGCTTTCGATGCTTCCCTTCTGTATGTATATAGCAAGGTAGACAGAGGGAACCAAGCGTTAAAACACTCTGTTCCGGGTGGTGGAACTCAATGATCTTGATACAAGATTGACATGAAAATAATTTTATTTCTCGAAGGAATCGAACTGAAGAGACGCTCAAATATTTTTTTTTATAACACATCTCTCGGGATACCTTTCTCCAATCTCGCCATTTTTTTTGTGAGATAAAATCAGTACCTTTTATTGTATATATTGACTTTAATTTTGAATAAGGCCGAGATATGAACATAAGATGACCTAGAAATAGGTTTAATTACAGAATTTGTTCCTAAAATATAGATACTTTTTGATACTAAAAAGACGTTCTTAAGTTACTTTATAAATTGGTTGTGGATTCAATTCTAATATATGAATGTATTTAAAGTAACCAAGATTTTTTTAGAGATCTATTCTAATATTATAAAGCTATCTCATCAGCTATTTAGTTGAAAACGAAACGTGAATAAAAATATTCTGAAACATTATAATGAATTATGTAATTTATAGAAATATTTCATCATTGTTTTTAAAATAAATTGATAAAGATTGCATTATATATAATTATGTACCTAGTGTAACGCGGTAGTAACAAATTGCAATAAGTGTATAATAAATTTGTAATTCAATAAATATACTGATGAAATATTATGAATTTTTGAGATCAACTTTATTATTTATTAATATTTATTATAATATATTTACAAAGTATTGTTATTAAATTACTTATTATATAAATATATATATAGGGATCGGTGTAGAAGCCACACGTCGCGATGATTTCATACTTTGACATTGACATTTAAATTTGACGTACCTGCATCAATTTGTCAATTGTTCACTGCAGTGAAATTACTTTCAATGCACATATTTTCTTAAATAAAACAAGATTTGACTTTTTAAGCTTCTGTTATGTAATAAAATAAGTAAAGTACCTAGTTGAGTACTTAATTGTAGCTTCTTATTGGCGTAATCCTTTACTTTACATATAAGGTATTGTAAAAATGTTATAGACTTATTGAAGTTTTGAAGTCGACTTTTAATTGATATATAGGTTTTTATTGTGTTTTTTCTAGTTCAAGTAATAAGAGAAGATGTCAGACAAACACTTAACGTTAGGGCAGCGGGTAATGGTCGTCGGGAAGGAAGTAAAAGGGTCGATCGCTTACGTTGGGTATCCTACATTTGCAACTGGTAAATGGATCGGAATTATCCTGGATGAACCTAAAGGCAAGAACAATGGTACAGTGCGTGGTCATGCTTACTTTCGGGTTAGTATGTACTTATTAAATTCTGTATTAAATTTAATATAATTACTACAAATATAATATTAAAGTAATAGAATAAAAAAGCATAGCCCAAAATTTTATTTTTGTGAGAACCCACTAGTGATATAATGTTTATTTATTGTTTTGTAATTATTATATAATGTATTGACAATTATTTTTTTTATATACAAAATAATATATAATATGTGTATTCAATAATAAATTGCCGTGAAACATTTTTTAATATTCAAATATTATTAGTTTCTAAAATTACAACAATTAAACAAACCTTTTAGTTTTAAAATTTTAGTATAGATTCAGATTTCTGCACCAGTAGGAATTTAGGCTGTGTATTATCTGTCACAAACTCAATGAGTAATGAAATAGTGTTTATAATAAACGCTATTTCATTACTCATTAAAATTATCCAAGGAAATGTATAAAAAACTATCTTTTGGTAAAGGAAATTTGTAAATATCACCCTACAGAGACACTAACAACATAAATAATGTTGTAACAAGCATTAAACATATCAATATAGCTTTATAAGAATATATAGTATTCACAGAGCTTGAGCACAAGTTTGAGTCCTGCAACATTCAATTTATTATGTTTTCTTAAATATGTTTCTTATTAAATTCCAGTGCGAGGAGAACTATGGTGTGTTTGTACGTCAATCACAAATTCAGCTTCTTGATGCTGAAGACAATCCTATGGAGACATCCATGACTACATCCACTGAGGAGTCAAAGCCTTCTAATAGACGCCTTAGCAGGTATTTATATGTATATTTTTTATAACTTCATGCTGTATCTTGTGTATAACAGAGGAGGCAGAGGGAATATAGTGTTAAAGCACTCCATTCTTCACTTTCTGCAGAATTTTTTAGATATTGTGGAATTCATGCTGCCATGCTTTGCCTTGTTAGCAAAGGGAAGAAATGAGAATAATTCAAGGGAAATACAACATTTTTATATATTTAAAATTTAAATTTAACAAGAGATTTCATTTTTGTGATTGCTTTTTAAATATAAAAAGAAAATGAGATTTATTTTGCAAAAAATATGATAATTCAATTGTATACACAATTTGATATTGTTTATTTACATATTGTTTTTTTTACTGGTAACATTTTTACGTGGCACAAGTGTTAATTTAATTAATTTATGAGAAATTATATTAAATACTTGAAAACTTTATTCAGAGGGAAGAAGTTTTGTCATTTTAGATGCAAATATTAGAATTATATTTAAATGTAGTATTTTGAGGAAAGTAAGATCATATAGTTAAATTATCTAATAAGTATTTTTTTTATGAAATTATTATATATCACTTAATATAGTTTATTTATCATTGAAAAATATCATTAATTTATCAATTGTAATGAATCCATTAACATAGATGTAGAATTACACTCATTTATAATCTGTAGATTCCGATCCAATAATAATTATATTAACTTAATATTTACATATTATTATTAATAATAATGATAACATTATTAAAGTTTTACAGGCATATTATGTCATTTTGTTACATATAGAAAAGTGAACAAAAAAAGACAACTTTTTTATTTTTATGTCTGTCTGTCTATTTTTGAAATCTATGTACATTCATCATTTATATATTTCATCATTATGATTACTGAATGAAAAAAAAGTCTATTGTTTTTTTTCGATTTTCTATATGTTAAATCATTTACATTTTCTAACTGATAGCTTGTGTTTTTTTCTCGCTAGTATAACAGTGGCCCAGAGGTCTAGACCGACCACGTAAGTATTAGATACGGTAGATCTGCACACGCTTAGCTTAGCACAATAAAAAATGCTTGTCTATATCATAACAATTTTTAACCTTTGCTAATTATGTCCCCCATAATTGTTATAAAAATAATAATAAAATTAGTGATTTTTTTTGTTTAGACTATGACATTTGTAGGCTGTATAATGTTATAATTGTGCTTTATGGCATATTTTGTGATTTAAAAATATATAAGATTTTTGGCAACTTATAATTATAAACTAAATTCCTTTTATACATGGGAGATTTATTTATGATAATATTGATTTTCTGCTCTTTTCTGTACTTGAAAATAAATATTAATTTCCATAACTTCACGCTGTTACCCGCATATAGCAGGCTAGGTAGAGGGAACCTAGTGCTAATACGCTTCATTTTCCAAGCACAATTAAGTTTTCGAAACCTTGGATGTTGAATGGTGGACCTCCACGATCCCCTTTGTCCTATTACCAGAGCGTTGTAAATGATTAAATAATACATTCCATTCGGGTGTGAATTGAACCCACAACCATCGCGATTTAGTAACATGATGTGGCACTGCGCCACGTCGGCTTTTCTGGGACGGCCGGACCGGGAAATGGAATGTCTTAACGTTTCCAGGTTCCCTCTGCCTACTGCTATATGCGGGATACAGCGTGATAGTAAACAAAAATGCCATATTATATAATACAAGATGCATTAATAAAGATTGTGATAAAATGTTTTAATTAAGGGGCCAGGTTTTACACTTCAGTACACTACACTACACTTCAGGGGTTTTACACTTCAGTGCATTCACGAAACTAGAAAGTGAACATTTGTACACAAGTTATGACAATTCAATGATTATTGTTGTATTTTTTTTCTTTATATGACCAAAGTGTTAACTTTTTGTGTTATTTTTTGTGAAAAAAGGTATAAAATAAGTTTTGTGTTATCTGTGTATTTTAATAAGTTCTAGTATATAAGAATATTTTTACGTGTCAAAGGAAGGATTATGGTTATTTATTATTCTACACATTTGTTATTTAGTATTGTATTTTTTATGAAATTTTGCAAGCAAATGAAATAAATTATAAAATGAATGCCGCTGGTTTCGCAAAAAAAACAACTAAAAGCTTACTTGTGTAAATTACTTTAAGGTGTTTCAAGAGGCGCTGATTTTAATATTTTATACAAATAAATATCACCCAACGCTCAAACGGCAACAAAACCACCGGAACGCAAACAAACATTATATTTTAAACATTATTAATATTTTAATAATAATCCTTTCCTCATTAAGTATTCCAATAATATATAAATATTTGTTTTCTAATTAAATTATTCGTATCTAACATATTGGGTTATCAAAAAGGGTGCGGCGGAAGGCGTCGCCAGCGCAGACAAAGGCAGGCACTTTGTCTATGTCGAGGTAATATTATACTATATGAAAAATTAATTGAAAGCACTGTACATATGTATATATGAGCACGATTGTTAGATTTTACTATTTTTTTTACTGTAATTTTTGTATTTGTAACTCCGAAAATCACGTATTTCTACCATTACGTACCAATCGCAACAGTATTCACCCAGTAGGTACCCTAAGGTATCTTAAATTAGTCGAATCCGAAATAGATATTCGGTGTTATACAAATGCTCTTTATGTGATCTTAGTTTAAATGCTTGAAATTTAATTTTTAATCTGCTCTACTTGTAATGTAGCATTTTGTGTATATATTAAAACATTATTTTACGCAGCAGTGATTCCGTAATATTTGTTAATAAACTGCTAGAGCTATAGTCAAACCGAAAGACGTCAGTTGACATTTAAACCACAGTCTTTAAACCATATGTCCGAGTGAATCATGAGCTCGAGCTTATTATTTTTAATATAATGAAAAATGTCTATTATTAAGTGAGATCAGGAATGTCGATTATTGTCGAGGATGTCGATTATTAAGTGAGGTCGGTAGATCAGGAAAGCAACCTGACGTCATTTGTATATATATAAAACTCAATTTAAATATAAAAATACATAGAGATGTATTCCAATATGTTAATATATTTATCAGGGAAGCAG
>FASU01063614.1:3992-16390 GCA_001486225.1 Heliconius pardalinus sergestus
AAGCTGAAAAAAATAAATAAATTACGTCCAAAAATTTTCAATTCATTCACAGTTAATCTGAAACGGGTAATATAAAAACTTATAACTTCCAAAGCAAAAATTCAAATAATCGTTTCGGTAACATTGAGATATTAAATAAGTAATATGAATTTATTATAATAATAATCAATGAAATTCCACTTAGTTATTTATTATCTTTAATAATAACTACAAGGATTAGTGATGGCTTAGTAGAGCTAGATAAAATAAACAAACAATTTATTAAAGTAATGCATATTTTACAATTTTTATTCGTCAAAAATAACCATTTTACACTTGAAATTCAACTCAAATTCGTATTTTTACTCCTGGTATTCGTCCAAGTTATAAAAATTAAAATTTCTATTTGAAATTAAAATATTTACTATCAAATTTCTAACTTACTTTAAAGTCTTATATTCTATAAATAATTCTATTAGGCATAATTTATGATATTTATAATGTCAAACATAATTTGTCTTTTTCGTTAATAGGTATACGTTTTCTTATGTGTTGTATATCTAGTTAAGCTTATTTTTAGGGTTCCATTTCTCATAGTAAAAACGGAACTAAGAATTCCGTCTTCTAAGTCAGTGCAATCAAAAATTATAGACATTTATGCTGCCTTTTTTGTGGCATTTTGTATGAAAATTGTCGCATAATCAAAACATTTTACCAACCCAAGTAAGAATTTACAATACAAATAAAGGAAAAATCCGAAATGTAAAATTTTATTATTAATAACTTAATTAATATTTAAGTAAATATTATGTGTAAACTTAAGTTTGTCACCTTTATAAGTTGTACTACTCTTTCGCCTACAATCTTGAAATTGGTACGAAACCCTCGATGGGCGAGTCCGTCGTCACTTCACCGATTTTTTTGACAGTTTCACGCATTTATTTTTGTGTGAAAACAAACTTAAATAGTATACCAAAGTGCTAAACAGTATTATCATCCTAAATACATACAATGTAAACAGCGACGACTTTTGGACTTTATTCTATTGCGTAGGCACAGTTTTACAATTTTAGTGATATTTGGCAATTCTATTCTCTTTGCTGTCAAGGACATTACCATATCTCTACTAATGGTATTACTTAAATTTTTACATATCATATTAAAAAATCATAGATTTTTTTTTTAACTTTACTACATACATTAAAAATATTTTTCATGTCGGCGATTTAATGATGGCATTATTACATATGTAAATAACGATAAGGATTTGTTTATAACGCAAGGGGTTACCCCCCTCCTTCTTTGTTATTGCCTTATATCTATTTACATTACCAGTTGCGCATTCAGTATTTGTATAGAATACCTAGGCAAAGTATTAAATAAATAATATTTCAGGCATGTTTCTACATATAGTTCCTATACATTGCCCAGGTATTGTATAGAATACCTAAATTATACAGATTGTCGGTAACATATACAATATCTAAAATGTGAAGAAAGCGAAAAACATAAAAGATGTCATACTAGTTCAAACTTCTCTATCTACAATCGCAAATGTGAGAAATGTAAAAGATTAAACTTTAATTTCCCATATTTTTTAATTCGTTATAAATCAAAATAAAGACATTTAATATCTATTTATTAATTTTAACACAATTTTAACGAAATTAATTAATCAATAGTAAATATATAACTCATAGACAAAATCTCAATCTTAATGTGCAAAACTGATAACACGAGCTAGATAAGCGTTATCAGAGCTGAATAACTTCATTATAGTTCTGTATATTGATGGCAAAATAAACTTTTTAATAGCTCTTATCAGCGATTGGTAGCCGTGTAATCTATAACGATAAATAAATAAAATTAAAATGTCTGTCTGTGATTTCAAAATAACACATAACTAAAAATATTTTTGTCTGTCGGTCTGTCTGGGGTTATTTATGCGCGTCTACCGCCTATATATGTAGGTATGAAATAACAAAACAATTTTCATTAAAATACGATAATTTTGTTCTCAAAATCGATAAAAACCCAAAAGAAAGAAAATGTTTGTTAGTCATTTTAAAATAATGTTGATTCTTTAAGTGCAAGACATGAAATAAGCAAAAAATTATAACCGTCTGTCTTTCTGTTTGTTCAGGAATATAATATTTGGAACAGCGCAAATGATCTTTATAGGAGTTTCATTAAAAGATAGAAGAAATTGTGGGACAATGTAGGCTATTTTTTATTCTAGAATTGCTACCTACATAGATATAAAATTAATAAATATTTTCCTAAGGGAAATTGCGATTTATTTAATGCATAACTATACAGATAACCATAAAAATAATTAAGCATTTTTTTAAAAGTACAAACATTCCTTTACATAGATTTGAACTGATATCTTTCTTACTTGGGCGACATTAGTCATGCAATACCTATGCGAGGCATTATCTATATCTAATCAATAGAATATTTAATTATCTTTATTTATTATTTTTACATTTTTTAGCTTCTTACTGAATCCCCCATATGCTATATGCAAAGATAGAGATAGGCAGAAGAGACATAATCGGACAGGCAAGCCATTCCTTATATTCCGACGAATTCTCGAAGCATTGCGAACTGAGTGTCAAAACTCTACGCCGCTTTTTGCTTTGTTGCCATAGCGGAAAAATGAAAATACGAAACGAAACATTTCATCTCCTCGAATCGAACTCACAACCGTCGCGTTTAGCCACACGGTCGTACCACTGCGTCACTACGGCCTCTTATATTTAATTAATATGATAAAAAATCGATTATATATATTTTATTACTATATTATATAGTAGTGTGTATATATTTCCTTATCAGAAGACGACTCCCTAATATTTTGTATACGACAAACAGATATATGTATGTAGGGACAGTCAGTTTGCAAAGTGTTAGGAACGGTGTCGTATCGAAGCATGTGTTTTTATTAGTTTTTTTTATTATTATTATTAAATACATAAAATGTTGTATAATATATTAATGTTCGTGTCAGTGATTGTCGTCACTTATCTTTTAAAAAAGATAAGAAGTAGTGAACCAAATAAAATTAAATATTATTCTAATTATTTTGTTTATTATGTGTATGGATCGTTTTTAGCGTGTATCGTATGGCCTTTCTTTTTGTTTAGACCAAAAAATGTTGATAATGCTAGGTAAGTTTTATATCTATTATAATATATTTATATACTACCATAAAACAATAATTAAGAGATTGTCAAACTTATATTATTGTATTTTAACTTTTTTATATATTTAATTGATAATTTTTTACATATTAAATTAAATATATAAAATTCATAAATAAAAGGACTTAAGGATTATTTACTACAAAAATAAATATTAATGGCCTTGATTGCTTAGTCTGACCCTTATGTTTGTGAATCTAAGTATGATATTAAATATAAACTAGTTGATAAATAATAGTGATAACACACTATTATTCATTTGACCTCGCTTTTATCCGTTTTGTAGGTTTAACTATCGCAAGATAAGCCATAATTAAACACCTAAAGTACTACATATAATTATTTCACTATATCGTGATTTTGCTAATACAAGATTTTAATTAATTCCTATTCACGCATTTTCACGTGTATTTAGGTTTTTTTTTAATCTGTGTCATCTGAAATTTGTAAATATAATATTACTCTCCTATCTCTACACTGTATGCATAGTAATTTTTATTAAAGAAAGAACACTGCATTTCCTAGGTCTGATTTCGTTTAGTCAGACCTAGGAAATACCGTATTCTTTCTTTACCCGACCTCCTTCCTACCTTAGGAGACCCTAAAGTATCTGTATATAACTAGAACAATTGGTTATATACGAGTATATTACTTACGAATTGGACTTCAAATCCCCAAAGGTCCAACATAGACATCCGGCCTGTGCCCAACATGGCTTAAGACGGCTGTACACACCTATACTTAATATATTAATAAAGATAAACATTCTCCTGAATAAAATTTAAAATAATAGATAAATATATAAATATATATAGAAAATATTGTATTGTTTACTTTTTTCCTTTAGGTTTGGAGCTCGTCTTTTAAGTCCTATAACTAAAGTTCTGGGCGTACAATGGAATTTACGCGATGGCGAAAGATTATCCAAAGTAGAAGGGGCAGTTATTGTTTCCAATCATCAGTCATCCCTTGATATTTTAGGTAGATATATCAAAAATGCTACTGCTACCATTTTTTAAAAGGTAGTATTAAAAACTCATTACAAAAAGTCGTCTGCTCCAGTAGGGGAGAGTGTGGCCGAAAGAGCCGGGGATGAAAGAAGTTTTTATTAACAATAAAAATTTAAAAAAATTAAATAAGAGACGCAGTATGATAATTGTCTGAATAATGATAATTATTCAAACAATTATCATTATTTTAATATGTGGTCAGAAAAAAATAATAGTTTTTGGCAACGTTCTTGTAAAGTTCACGCAGATGGAGTTTGATAGTTTGCACTCATTAAACTACCGTTATGTTAAAATTACAGGTAAATTATATGAATTTGCACACGCATTTAGCTAATTTATTTTTTTGATTGACCATAATTTAAAGACATTGTCAATTTTATACACTTGGTGTAAATATGTCTATGTTAAATAAGTATAAAGTAAATAGTTATAAAGTAAAGAAAAAAAATTTTAATGAAAAATCGGCACTTTCAGGTCCTCTCTCCCATACTAACCGGGTAATCTAGAATTTACTTTTTGTTATTTTTTATTAAAATTCAACAAAAAAATTGGTAGTTTCTAGTTTCATTTATTTAATTTAACCTACGTTTCCATATTCAAGAAAAACTTGAGTCTTAATATTTAGTAAAAAGCATAATATATTATCATTTAGCAAAAAAAACGACTATTTCAGCTTTAAGATAAAACAATTCATAAATTTATGTAACAAATGACCATATATCCATATAAGTATTGTTTTAGGTATGTTTAATATCTGGGACAAGGTTGGTAAATTAGCACCTGTCGCAAAGAAAGAATTATTTTATGTTTGGCCATTCGGATTGGCAGCATATCTAGCTGGAGTAGTATTTATAAATCGAAAAAATAGAAAGGGTGCATATGAGCAACTTCAAATTACTTCGGAGGTTACAGTCAAAAATAAGGTACTTAGTTTATTCGTATTTATATTTCAGAAATATATTGGTGTTACATAACTAATAATCTTTGGATATTATAAAGCTGAAGAGTAATTCATCTTCAATTGGAAAATTATTTTTATATTAGTTACTCTAACTAACGAGGTCCAGTTATTGTTAAATAGTTATTTTCATATGAGCACGGCGGGAAACCGCCATTGAAATTAGGCGATACGTAGACTCATTCATATATACGTCCGGATAATTGAAAACATTTTTTCATATTTTACAGACCAAAATATGGCTATTTCCTGAAGGAACCAGAAACAAGAACTGTGACAATCTGCTGCCTTTTAAGAAAGGCGCATTTGCAATCGCAATAGCCGCCCAAAGGCCCATCATTCCTGTAGTATTCTCTCCGTACTTCTTCATCAATGAAAAGAAATATATCTTCAATAAAGGTAACTACTATAAATTATAAATAGAGCTACATTATTATATGGAATCTGTTACACAAGATTATTTATATAACAAACTGCGTCGTAATGGTTTTTTGTTATAATTTTATAATTTGCACAAAAAATACAATCATCTAGACATCATAATTTTGAACTTGAGTCAAAAACATACGCCTTCTTGCACGCGCGGACCATATGGGAATACTAATTAGGTATGAGGATTGTAGACAATTTAAATACTGTCATTTCGTACACCCGTTGCTTGATTTAATATCATAATATTTCGGTATAAGATTAATGTTTTAATGTTTACCATATTATATATCAGATATTAAATATTTAATTTCCTCGAATGCGAATCGAACATATAACCTGTCGTGTTAGCAGTCACACTTTGTGCACCTGTTCCACGACGGATCTCATAATTTAGATTCATATATTATCGTCGCTCCTGAAAGATAAAACGAATAATACCTAAATATATTAACTTAGAACGCTTTTCCTACTCTTTAAATAATATAACAATTTAAGAAGAGAATTAATTTATAAAATAAAATTTTCATGTCGTGAAATAATTTTCATGTCCGAAGCACCAAAATACACACAAAAAAACACTAAAATATTATGTTTTCCTTTTGTTCTATTTTAGGGTTCAGTTCCGTTTTAAGGAAAAAAGGAACCCTTATAAAATCACTCTGATGTCTGTCTTTTAAGACCCTTAATCTCAGGAACGCTTCATATCGAGTTGAAATTCAAACTATATACTCAGATTCTGAGAAAAAACATATTCCTATATGTTGTTAATAAATCATGGGACCGACTCAGAAAAAAGATATGGCTGTTTATACAGCAAAAACGCTTATTTCGACATTATAATATTTGGGAATCAAAATCCCCTTTTTTGGTTCCCTCTGCCTACCTTGCTGTGTGAGGGATACAATGCGACGCTAAAAAAGAAATTAAATATAACATCCATATAACGTGTTACAGGTCACGTGGTCATCCAATGCTTAGAGCCAGTTTCAACAGAGGGAATGTCAATGGAGGAATTGCCGCAGCTAGTTGATCGAGTCAGGAATGAAATGGAAAAAGTATACAAGGAACTAACGAAAGAAGTTTATAGTAGTTTACCGGATGATTGCCCAAATTATTTGGCCGACATGAATAGAAGTCAATAAATCAAAGTACGATACCAGGCTAATTCGAGTTTTGTTATAATATTTGAAAAGTTAATTTACTTTTTTCTATTTTTGACGTTGTACCACAGAAGGCCAAAAAATAAGTTGATATTTCATAATTTTGTAGATATTTCTAGATAAATGTTGTTTAAGTACGTACTGTTTTAAACAAAAGTATTTCAACTTGTAAATATGTTTATACTAGTAGAAATAATATTTTTTATATGTAAAGAATTCACGATTGTAGTTAATTGTAAGTTATTTTTCATAGAGATAATCTTTCGGGCCTTAGATGACGCTGTAGAGATTACCGTCTAACACTTTAATAATGGCTCATCTAGATAATTTAACTAGTGAATTATAGGATTTCTTTATTTAAATACCATGCAGATTTTTATATTAAATATTTTACATGAATGAACAAAAGAATTTTTTTTAATAAAGAATAATTATTTTTTACATTTTGTATGAGTAGTCATAATAATAGTCTAAATAATATTTATTTCTAATGTAAAATAAACCTTTACAAAAATACTGTCTATTAATCAGAGCTCCTTAGATATAATGTATACCTATTCAGGGAGCCGTGAGATAAAAAGTAAACAAACCATAAAAAGGTTACTTTCTAGCTTAAGGTTGCATTAGGTTCAGGTTTGTAGGGTCGTCACTGTCCGGTTCTCCCCCGGCCGCCATCATGGTAAAAAGTGTGCAAAGTTTGCACTGTAAAGTTTACGCGCTGTGTCTTTTAACTGGCAACCCTACAAATATTTTTTAAAATCATGATTTTCACCATAGCAATTTAATAATTGTCTATAACTTTGTTCCTATTACTTAAAAGCTTTTTTTATCTAAAAATGGAAAAAAGAAAAGCTATAAATGTAATTTGGAATTTTCTTTATCATGTTTCCTGGTCATTTTAGAATAACAATAGAACAATCCAATAGATCCAACGAATAATTCTGTAATTATAATAATTCGTTTTTATTATGTATTTTTTATTCTACATGTATATTACTATTTATAATATTCTTAACATTATCATAATTTTTGTTAATATAATTAGAATACTTATCTTAATACTATATTATTAGAATATAAGTAGAAAAAATAGTAGTTATGAAACCACGCAATCTTAAATTAAATAGGTATATGGTTATCATAACTATTTAAATTGATTTATTACTTATTGCTAATTACATTTTTCCATATCATTTTATTTATTAATAAAATTAATAATTAAATATGTAAATTTCGGTAGGTCTCACAGTAATTAATTTACGATATCTACGCAGTCTATATCAACATTTATAATCTGTAGCCAGTCCTCTGAAGTTTACAATTTCATTCTACTCTTATCTATAGATTGGCATTGGCTTGATGCGGTAAAGCATAAACAATTAAACTTGAATTAAACACAAAACATTGTAAACGTACGGCGCGGTGCGGTCTATTTTATTAAATTAATAAATTATATTATTTTATTAAATACACAGGAATCAGTTAGAGTGCTTAACAAGTGTTTGAAACGAAATCTTTTATGAAAATTCAAATAGTTTTATATAATACTAACTTGCGAAAACTAATTCTGTTTCTTTACTGATTTCACTGTTTCTATTAAGATGAATTTATTTTTAATAATACAATAATAAAGGAAGATTGCATCGATGTGGGCTTGAATTAAACAATTGCCGATGTAAATTGAAACAAATTTAGATACAAAATTAAGGACGTTGAGTCACGCATCTTGATTAATTTATTAAGAAGAACATTTACTCGGTCGGTGTCATAACAATAAAGAACTTCTTGGAGTTTAAACATGTGGGACAAAATAATATATATGTTTATTATTATGTTAACAACATATATATTGAAACAATTATTCTCTGAAACTCCAAATTATATTAAGTTTCAATCCAAATTCCTTGTGTTTTATATTTGGACATCTATTGCCTCAATATTTTTGATGCCCTTTTTCGTCTTTAACCCAAAAAATGTGAAGAATTCTCTGTAAGTATTTAAGTTTATGTTCTGTAGCTATATGAAAAATATTTTACTAAAAATTATTATGATCTCACTAACTGCTATTACATCCACTTATTACAATTTTAAATTTTTCAATTTTTAATTTATTATAATTTATCATTTTGTAGATAAGAATTTGAGGTAATAAAATTATACAGTTTTTACATTAATAAAATAATAATTATATATTTTAGTTAAGTAGTTCTAAGATGTCTTAACTTTGCAGGCTTGGTGCACAACTTGTAAAACATATAACAAAATTTATAGAAGTGAAATGGCATTTAAGAAATGGAAAAATTCTTAAAGAAGATAGAGGAGCTGTAATTGTATCAAACCATCAATCTTCACTTGATATATTAGGTATGGCTTTGTTGATATATAATATTTTGCAGCGAAGTCTGCGATAACTTCCATGACAGTCACTTTTTTAAACTTATTTATTTATTTTTATTATACTACACACAATTAAACAAACTAATAGGCAAATGAGTGCAATGCTAAAAATTATTCTACCAGCCAATCTTGTCACATGGTATATGTAAAAATATGATCTTATATGCAATAAATAGCGCCAGTTGTGGTGCTGGGACAAAAAGTGTGGCTGTATGATAAGCCTTAATTTGTTTCTCTTATTGTCAATAACTTTTTTATTATTAAAATGATAAAAAACATACACATTCATACTTGTTTTCTGCACTTATTTTTTCTTTTTATTTTTTTTGTATTTTATAAATATATAAATTAAAATATATGTAATCTTTCAGTTTCACTAGGAAGTTATTAAATTCTCTCGCTTATATTTACTTCAAACTTTTTTCTGTGTATAATTTGGCGACTTTGCTACAGTTTCCATTATTTGTCATGAATGTGATATAAGAAGCACACACTCAAAATATCAAGCTGTGGTTGCTTTTTGCATAGGTTATTAAAACAATTATTACTTTAAGTTAAAAAAATATGACATATTCATTTAGATCCAAAAACTTCATAAATATTTAACAAATTTACTAGGTGATTTATTAATAAAAGCCTTGAATTTTGAAAGTGTCTCTAGATATAAATATTAACATCAAGATTTTGATCTCTTCATTTGATAAACTTATCCTTGCTATTTTAAATGAAGGTTCTTTTGTCTAGGAGAATGGAAAATATAACTTTGTTAGTAAGAACTTGTATTATAATATTGAAATAAAAGTAAAAGCTAATATAGCTTACACTATGCTAATTTATGTATGATAACAAATTAGATACAAGTCAATTAACATAATCACAAAATCAATCATTCCTAACTTAATAAAAAAATCTGCAGAGTAGCCAGTAGAACCTAATGTTAAGATACTCCATTTCACAAAATTACCCCAAAATCCCCTATTACTGGATGTTCAGATTAGAAAAATAAACATCTGTCCAAATTTCACGTTTCTATCATCAGCGGTTACGGCTGTGTGTGCGTCTCACCTCAGTCAATGGGAACGTGTTCTTTTTTATATATATATAGATTATGTAATATGTTATATATTATAAAGTATAGATTCAAGTCGCCAAATTGGGTATGTGGCGGAACTAAACGCCGCGCTTTGTCTCGCTACCAATGAAACTAGTAAATATTTCATTTCCTCGCGTTCGTAACGAACGCACAAACTCGCGTTTGCATTCACATGCTTGAATAATATGCTTATAATTTTATTTTATTTTTTTAGAGTAAGACGAATTCTATTTTCCTAATCTTCTCTTTTGACATGTCCGTTTATACGTAGGAACCATCAATATCTTTAAGTACTCTAAAATATTTTATATAATTTGAATATGTTACAGGTATGTTCAACATATGGCATGTGGCCGACAAAATATCGGCTATTGCTAGAAAGGAACTATTCTATGTTTGGCCGTTCGGACTCTCAGCTTATCTGGCGGGAGTTGTTTTTATTGATAGAAATAACTCGAAAGACGCTTATAAAACTCTGAAGGCCACTTCCGAAGTCATGATCAAAAACAAGGTGAGGCTATGTTTTATTCATTAAGACATTTTTGCATGTTATTGATTGAATTGAATTTTATTAATTGCGAAATATAAAACTAATATGGATTATCCAATGATAAAAATATTAACTTTAAATTTATTTATCTTAAAGGCCGTTGTGGGCCGTTGTGGCACAAAGTGTGACTGCATCGTGGGTTCGATCCCCACTTGAGGCAAAAGCACGGCGTTGAGTTCTGCCACTCAACACGTAACGTCTTATAATGCGGCGGAAAGTGGAGAACGGAGTGTCTGAACACTAGATTCCCTCTGCCTACTGTGTGGGAGATACAGCGTGAAGCTGATTTTTTTTTATGGAAATATTGTATTGTCGAGGGTATTCACGTCCATTTTTTTTTCTCTTGCCGTAATTATCTCTGACGATTTATTGTCATCAACGAAAAAACAAAAATGTTATTTATATTTAACAAAAGTCATGAGAAATATTATATTATTGACTTTTCAGAAAATAACATATTTTTTATTTAAATGAGTGTACATTATATTGATGAGTTTTCCGAGTTGTAATAAAAACTACTACAATATTTTTACAACATTTTATATATTTACTTACTTCACACGATCTCGTAGACTATAACTATATTTTTTTTTGTACCTATAGCTAATTAAAATGTACTATTAGTTCTTATATAAATAGCAAAGTCGTAATAAAAATGTACAAGAAATTGACTACAAGACCAATAATTAAAGATAACTAAATAATATATGAAAAGAATACATTATTTCTTATTGTTACCTTGCAAGAAAACAATATACATATATTTGTATATATACGTAGTCTGTACTACCAAAAAATGACACAGAATACTAAATACAATCAAGTGGCAGAAAAACAACTATTATACTACTGCTTTGGATTACTATGTCTTTTTAAAACTTTTCAGACTAAACTGTGGCTGTTTCCCGAAGGAACAAGAAATAAGGATTTTAGAAAATTGTTACCATTCAAAAAAGGCGCTTTCAACATAGCCGTAGCAGCACAAGTGCCCATAATACCAGTTGTCATCTCGCCATACTATTTTGTGAATAGTAAAAAATATATCTTCAATAAAGGTTTGTTTTTTATTATTTTTTACTAGCTTTTACCTATGGCTTTGCCTCTGTGGTCAAATGAAAGTAAGAAAGAGAAACATATGAAATAATTATTATTAGTACCCCAGCCTGTTACTGTAACCACATATTTATATAGTGGATCCAAACGTTTAACGAGATGATCCTCGATGAATAAGCTATCTAAAATAAAATATTTTTTTCTATTTGAACCAATAGTTCCTGAGATAAGCGTTTTTAACCGAACAAGCTATTCAGCTATATTAGTATTTTTTTATGTTAGGTCATAAGTGCATTGTTATTGTATTGTCTTGCTAGTATAACATTTTTACGAATTCTGGTATTCTTATTTAACAAAAGATTTACAAAAAAGTGTGGGTACGCTTCTGACTTGAAAACAAAAGTTCTTATCTCAGTTATTAGTGTTTTATAATGATAATCATATTAAACAGATTTAATTATACACAAAAACATAATAATTATGATATAGGTAGGTACTCGATCGTGACAACGTTGGGCACACGCGTGTGGCTGTAAACGCGAAAGGTTGTAGGTTCGATT
>FASU01063617.1:0-12101 GCA_001486225.1 Heliconius pardalinus sergestus
TGGTCTGGGGGGCCTCGCTCGACTACACCGCCCCGGGCCTCTGACAGGGTTAGTCCGCCACTGATTTTCATATTAATATAGACAAAATGCGGTGTTAAATTTTTCCACTCAACATGCAGTTTTAAATAATGTTCGACTCTTAAGCAAGAAGCGGTATGTTGAGAGGTATAAAATTAATTTTAATCGTGGTAATAAAATTTGAATATCTACATTTATATATTATGTAGATATATATTTAATCTTTATATTTATCTAAATTACGTTTCTTATAAAAGATCATAAAATATATTAAAATGTATATTTTGTTCTTTATTAATACCAGTTTATGCTCGTTATTTTGTTTGTGTTAATACTTATATATTTTTAAAATTATACTTTCGAGGCCGTCGCAGTGATACATTTTCTAACTATAAACACATTAGTCGTGGATTCGATTCCCAATCATTGAAATAATAATGTTCATTTCTTCGCTCTGGTGACGATATAAAACGAGACGTTGAGACACAATGTTTCGAAAATTTGGTGAAAAATAAGAAACGGAGTGTCTTAACTCTAGGTTCTTCCAACCTATCTTCGTAAATTCATAGTTCAAACACAGTAAAACCAAGCTTGTTTATGTATACATGATAAGCATCTGACTTTGCCTGGTGCACGCGATGAGTATGGGTATAATTATCATACGTAATTTTACAGGCAGGTATCTGTATTGACATTTACTCCAACCATATTTATATTTTAAATATGACCTTCTAGACCAGATATGTCGATAGATTGTGTTGATTAATGCATTTCTTTCTATAGTAAAAATAACATAACATAAAACATAATAATACTTTATTACACAAATAAAAAAAAATACAGTTCATTATAATAATTAACCAGGGAATCATTATATATACGTGCGCGTGGTTGAGTGCCACTCACCACGTAATGTCATAAAAAATGGCGGAAAATGGAGAGCGGAGTGCCTTAACATTAAGTTCTCTCTTCCTATTACTACAATTCAGTATTGAGGTATAGTGTAGAGAGTGTATTGAGGTCGTTGTGCCACAGTGTCTGACTCGCAACGCAACGCCTATAGGTGCGATCCCATTCGGGGACATGAATTACTTTCACTCCCTTGCTATGACATGAAAATAACCACAGCGTTAAGTTCCGCAACTTACCACACAACATGATCAAAAGTACCAAACTAACGGACTCTATTAACACTAAGTTTTCTACCTACCCTGCTACATACGATACACAACGTCCAGCTGAAACAACCAAATAACATCAACTTAAAATCGAACCCACAACCACTTCCAACGGCCCAAACAAACAAAAATCATCATCATAAGCCTCAAAACAAAAAGTCAAACAAAAAACCGTTCAGCTTTTTAAAATGGACCCGCTCTCGGCATCTTTGATGTGGCGGTGTTTACACTAAGCTAACTGAGAAACAAGTCATTTCACCGGCAAATGCCTTTGATGTCCCGCTTTTTGCCCGCCCACTTGAATTATTGCTGTCTGGAGTGACGTGACGGGGCCCGGCCGCCGTGTTACGCCGAATTTCTAGCGTTGTTCGAGTAAATAACTTATTATAACTATAACTTTTAATTTTAATTTGTATTTTTTTGTCGTTATATTAATACACGGAGAACTTCGCTTCGGTCGAGTACCTACTGAAAAAAAAGCTCTACAATGAGCAAATTTTATTATTACATCTATTTCAAATCAATGGGAAACCAAAACACTTGCTTTATTACCAGATCGAGGGAATTACATCACAGAAAATATTAAATATTGAATTTCCAGAAGTGGGAATCGAACCCACAACCTGTAGCGTCTGCAGTCGCACGCTTGTACTCCTGCGCCATGACTGGCCCCACCATTAATGAGTGTACGAAAGCTATCAATTAAACGGCGCCCACTTCAAAGTAAAGATGAGTGATGACGGATGCTGTTTCATCTCGCATGATTTAAGATGCCGAAAACCAATAGTTATTTTAGTTGAAAATTTTCGGTTAAACTAAAGAAATAATTGGCAAGAAATTACTTTAAAATTAAAATTGCCGCCGCCATCGTGGCGCAGGGGCACAGTCGGACTATAAGTGCGACAGTTGTGGGTTCGATTCCCATTCTGTGGAAAGAAGTACGTGCCCCTTTTTATTTCCATGTTCTGGTAACAAGGCAGTGCGCGGCGTTGAGTTTCGTCACTCACCATGCAATGCCTCAAGAATTTGATGGAAAGTGGGGAAGCGATGTGTGTTAACATGTGAGTGTGGCTTCCGGTTGCCTATACCTACTACTTTGTGCGTAATATAGCGTGAAAATAAAAAAAACATGTATATATTAAATGTGTGAGAGCAACATTTATATAAAGTAATCAACTTCGTTCTGTAATCACGTGTTTATTAATCACTAAGAATAAATTATTACATTTGTAGTAATCTCTTGATTTTGCCAAGAATTATATGAATGTAATTAATTTAAATCACACTGAAATTTAAAAAGTTTGTATCAATAATTTATTTTTAACAATATATATTTAATTGATTTTTTAATTCCTATAGCTATTTAACGTTATGTAGGCATATACATATTCCTATTCGAGGGAAAGGAAATATTGAATACTTTGTTTTTTTCGCTCTGTGCTATGTTGAGTTCCGCCACTCTATACCTACGCAATGCCTCCGGAACTCTGCGGAAAGTAGAGAACGAAAGTGTCGTACCCCTAGGTTCCCAGGTTCCCTCTGCGTACCCTGCTATGTGCGACTTAGAGTTGCATGCTTGAGTCCCTACGCCAAAACAGTCTCAAATTTTTGTAATATAGCTTCACAATTTTTTTATAAGGCACTCATTTGACGTGATACAGAACATCTGTATAAATATATCAAGTACAATCTTATACTTAAATATATATTTAAAAGAACATAAGACGCGGCAGACGCCACGATTCAACGAGTCATTCAGATTCATCTTATCCGTGACACAAGTTAATGGGCATTGGTAAGGAGGTGGTTCCTTAGGAAGCTAAGATAAAATATATTATATATTTTTTAATACATACAGAAACAATTGTTATATGTTGAATGGTGGGAACCAGATTCTACCCTCTACATAATTAGACTCTATTATTATTAGAAGTAATTAATTTATTATTCTAATTAATACTAGTAGTCGTTATTTCTTTCGATGTTCACGTTGTTTCTCGCACATAGCAGGATAGGCAGAGGGAATCCAACAAAACTCAAGCTATGAGATATTATGCTGAGTGGTGAAACTCAGCGCTGCGGCTTGTCTTACTACTGGATCGACGAAATGAAAATGAAATTTGAATTCGAAACGTCGCGATTACAGTCATACGCTTTGCCACCGAACCACAATGGCCTTAACTTTTCCTAATATTTTTTCTAGTATAGATATTTCTGCGAAGAATAAGAAACAGAAAGATAATCTACATATATCTATGTACAGATATCTGCTTCACGTCACGCGACGGCGTAAACACGCGTCGATGGAGATCAAAGCGAATGCAATTAGGCAACGCGATCTGCCTTCAAAGCCGCGACTAATTTCTTTTGGGAGCGACGTATCGCGTCAAACCCTTTTAGAGGCGATCTGTTTGAGACGGCCGGCCTGCCACCCGCGGAGCAGGGTTGCCTCTGGTAGATATTTGGTATTCCATATTACAAACAATATTTTCATTTCTTCGTTCTAGTAACGTGGGTGGGGTTAAGTTCCGCCACTCTACACGCAATGCCTCAAAAATCGGCAGAAAAAGGAGAACGGAGCTTTTTCTTGTAAGAATTTCCAAAAATATATTTTAAATTTCCCTACACTTCCTAACCTATCTGCGTATCAAATTTCAACTTTCTAAGTCTAGTACTTTCGTCTGTGCGTTGCTGTATTAATTTAGTATTAATTATTTATTTGATACAAAGTCACAGCCCTACGAGGTGTCAGACGTAAGATAGCTAATTGCAAAGCGACCGCCGACAATGCCGCGCCGCCACTGGGAATTTAATCACCCGTCCTAACTGATGGCAATAGAAAAAAACGTCAATCAAAATACTGATACTGTTTTGTATATAGCATATTTTCACCAGAATTGAGATGGAAAACTCGAATGAGGATGGAAGGTAGAATGGAGTGTGTCAAGACATTCCATTGTACCTTCTCCACCACCTTCTCTTTAACTACCCTGGTATGTGGGAAAATACGATAAGTTGCTTTTACATATTCTAGTTAATATATGTAGATACATGTATTTTTAGCTTTTGCTTTAAATCACTCTGTTCCCTATTAAAAAATCTTTTTCTCACTTTTCTTGAGGCATTGCGTGTTGACTGGCGGTTTTGAATACGATTTCCACTCGATGAAATGAAATATTTAATGTTTTTATATCCTCGTTCTAATAACATGGCAAAACGCGACGTTGAGTTCCACCACTCAACGCGCAATACCTTCAAAATTTAGCGGAAAGTGGGAAATGGAATTAACTAACTGGGAACGGAGTGTCTTCCCCTCTATCTAGCCTGTTATGTTCGGGATACAGCGTGAAGCTAAAAAAAGAAAAATCACATGTTTTTCTAGTAAATAATAATGTACAAAAAATTAAAACACTCATTTTAATTCAACCGACCGTAAAACTCAAATTATTGGTAATACGCTATTGCGCAGCAATTTTTTACTTCCATACGTTTATAGTAGCAATTAAAGACTCCAGTCGTGGGACAATTGGAGCCAAGCTATCCCACGTTTGGGATTTTATAAATATTTATTAATTTCAGCTTCACGCTGAATCTAGTGTTAAAACACTTCGTTGCCTGGTCTCACAAAAATTTTCGAGACATAGTATACTGCGTAGCGCAAGCTTGTTTTATTGCTGATAACACTTTGGAGAGAGGAAACGGAAATTCTTTCCACCGAGTGGGAATCGAACCTATCACTGCCACGCCTTATAATGAAAAAAATGTGAGAAGTCAACTATTATAATGTAAGAATAACCTTTTTTACCAACTTCCATTAGGAAATATACCTTACAAAATTATAACAAGCATAACGCTCCAATAAACACGATACTTCTTACGATGTAAATAAGTAAAAAAATCATACATTACATGCAACTAATTTGTATGAAGCCTTATTTGGTCAAATGAATGTTGCAACGTTCATTCTTCAATATTCATACATCCGTAAAAGGTATACCGATATCTATCTAACTTATTTGCGGGGCTAATTACAAAAACTTGAACAAAGCCTGCATTTTAATTTAATACAGCTTTTTTTAGTAAGGTTTTTTTTTGGTGAAACTAAACACGTGATGTGAAGAATGAAGTGTTTTGACTCTAGCTTCTCTCTATTTATCGTGCTATTTGCGGGATGTAGCATGAAGCAGAAGCGTAAAAAAGATCTTCAGTTATATAGTGCTAAGGTTACTTTAAACGTATAAATCTTACAATAACGAAATATTTATATTTTATATCAATCTAGGTTCTATATTCGCAACTGTGTCTTTTATGGATGAATTTTAAGAATTAGTTTTTGTTTGAAAGAGTATTTTTCCTATTAGCCCCAATACTATCAAGTCAGGAGTTGATATATCAGGATAGGCAGAGAGAACTTTGGAACGTTAATATTAAGTATTTTCTATTAAAACCAAACCCCCAGGCAATGCGTGTTGAGTGGCGGAACTCGCCACTGCGAGTTTTTACTTACCTTCGTTACCAGTACGAAGAAGTAAAAATATTAATTTTTAAGTTAATTTCCTCGAGTAGGAATTTAACCTACAAACTGTTTACAGTCGCACGCCTGTGCCCCTGCGCAACCACGACCTTCATAACAATTTATGTAATTGTATTATTTTATATAAATTGAAATATAAAATTATAAGTTCATTAGTGGACTATTTATCACATTCTCTTACATAAAAGGCATGAACGACACCTAACGAGTAAACAAGTATAGAGCAAATGTCAATGCGTTGGACACTTGAAAAGCAGCTGAAATATACACTAGGTGCATTATGTCATAGACCATTAAATTAAATGTTGTTTTTTTTATTAAAAATAGTATAAATAGATTACTAGTTGTCTGCCTATAACTTTATTTAAAGAAATACTTATTTTTATTTCACTCTGTATCCCAATTTTGATAGGGCAGGCATATGGTATCTATTGTATTAATTCAAGTATTTGTAAAATAATCATCAACATTGTTTATAATAATTATTACAAGAAATATAGTATTTTTTTAATTGACACAAATTACTATAATTATAAAGCTATGGCAAAAACGATAAAAAAACAGTCAAGTGCGTATCGGGTTCGCACACGAAGGGTACCGTACCAATATCGATAAAAATAGCGAAAGAAAAGAAAAATGTCGTATGGGAACCCCTTAAATATTTGTTTTATTCTGGTTTTTGGTATTTGTTTTTGTTAGTATAGCGGCAATACATCATCTGTAAAAATCTCAACTGTCTAACTATCATAGTTTATGAAATACAACTTGGTGATAGAAAGACAAACAGACAGACAACGCAGTTTTAGTATTGGAGTTTTATCCTTTGGTTAGAGTACCCTAATTAACGCATACTATATCGTCAATATCACATTTGTAGGCACATCGTCAATTAGTGACAATTAAAAAATATTTTACATGTTTTAGCTTCAGCTTTTGAAAAAAACTTAAACGGTATTTCGATTGTCCATATATATATACACATCACACTAAGTAAGAATAGTAAGCACGGCTCTTGGAAAAATTATATAGCCAAAGTATTTTCGGAAGGAGCGCTCCCGTGTGTCTAAATACTAGGCATGGAGCTGAAAAAAAATATCTGAAATATCCACGTTAACCATTATGAAAATATTCCCCTTTTATGTAACTTAAATTTAAAGCCAAACAGACTAAAAAATTAAAGTAATCGTTTTCGAAGAATTCTTACTAGCTTAGCTTAGCTAGATAAGAATTATTTTAGACACACCCAATAAATTTACGAAAAATGTAATAGTTTTAAAAAAAGTTTATAATGCACATAATACATATTCTTTTTTCCAAGGAGTTTATACGGGATAGTAATCAACTTAATTAATGTTTAATGTCTTGAATGTCTGGGGGGAGGCGTGGAAAGCCGAGCACCTATCAGGGTATGTAATATATGTATTAAGCTAAAAATAAATGTAATCTAAAAGAGCAAAGCCACTGTGCGCACGCTAGTTATTAATCTAATAATTTTATGATAATAATAGAACTATAGATCAATGCTAAATAAATTTTTGTTTAATTTTACGCTGTCTCCCATATAGGTATGGCAAGGTAGGCTGAGAGAATAGATAGAAGGAAATTAAAATAATTCTTTACCCCGAGTGTGGATTGAACCCACGACCATCTTCTATGTAAACACTTTCAACATTTCAACGAATTGAGTAGTATACTAGTAATAAATTCTAATGCCAGTACAGCTTAGATCATATATCAAACGACATTTCCGTCGTAAACTAACTTAATAAATCATAATTATTTCCCTTTCGCAACATTTAATGAAAGATAATGTTTTATTTATAGTGAAATTCGATTATTTAATACGTAGCAGTAGGTACGATTTTATGAGAAAAATTTAGCGCCGTAAGACAGCGTGTAAATGTAATAGAGACAATTGTGAGTTTGATTCCCATTTGAGGGACAAAATTATAATACAAAACGCGGTGTTCAGTTCCGCAACACAGCCCGTAGTGTCTGGAAAATTGGGTTGTGAGCTGTTTACGAAGGTAATTGTTGACTTTAAATTAATATATGAGATCACATTTTTTTAAAAATAATGTAAAAGAGGCCTATTTAAATGTCATGCCTTTCTTTATAATTAAGCTGAGACTTCGATTAATGGTGTAACGCAACGATATAATTTGCTTAAAAAATATAAAAAACATCCAGAAAAGAAACTTACAAACAAATTATTTTTTTGTCAATTTAACGCATCTCGCACACAACAGTGTGAAACTGACAAAAATGCGTAGGCAGAGGGAACCTCTGAACATAATAATAAGTACTCCATTCTGCATTAAGACACTTCCGTTCCCTACTCTCCGCCGAATTCAGAAGGACTTGCGTGTAGAGTGGCGGGACTCTATGCCGCTATTTGCCTCATCACCAGGACGAAGAAATAAAAACATATTAAATATTTTATTTCTCCGAGTCGGCACGAACTCACAACCGTCGCGTTTTAAGTCGCACTCATGTGCCCCTGCGCCATAACGGCCTACAATTCATATGTAGATAATGCTGAGGTTCTAACTTATGTTCGCATAAAGTCGACAGTGTGCAGACACATTTAACTTACATTGTCGGTACTATCATAAATTCAAGAGTTGACGACATAAATCTACTGAGAATTGTGCAAAAACTGCCTTCCTATACACATTCACATGGTGTTGGATACGTACTTATTGCTGTTGGCATTTTTTAACTTCACGCCCTTTCCCGCATAACAGAGTAGGTAGAGGGAACCTAGTGTTGTGACATTGAGCTTACCCCACACGCAACTTTAGAGACAATGTATATTGAGTGGAGGAATCAGCAATCAAGGTCGCAAGGCCCTTTTAAGGTGAGAATATAATAATAATCCCCTTCCTCAGGTGGGCATCGATCCCACCACATTGCGTCTACAGTCGGATGCTGTAACACTGCGCTGTATATATGTAAATGTTGTCTCTGTCGTGGTGTAGTAGAAAACATCTGTCTAATTTTAATAATACACGCAAAGATTCGATTCCCATTTAAAGAAATTATTAGTCGACATTGATTTCAGCCACTCAACCTGCAATATCCCGAAAATTCAGCTGAAAATTGGAAACAGACTGTTAACACTAGGTTCACTCTGCCAATCCTGCGTTACGGGAAAAAGCGTGAAACCTAAAAAGAATCCAATCATGCCCGCAAGCTCATCCAACCGTATGTCACAATTACACGAGAACCACAAACACCTACATAGCACCTACAGCTGCCACCAAAGCCTTTCAATCTTAGATTTATCCGTGAGAAGATAAAATTATAATTCTTATTTATCACCCCACAAACGTGTGCCTGCATTATTCATACTGTACTGTCGTGATGTCCCGACCGTTTACTTTATAAAATATATTGATTTTACTGCTAGTATAATGCCAGTATGTCGAAATTATCACGATTTTCAATAAATAGCAGATTTATTTCTGTTTTTTTTATTTCTTTTTACGAATTCTTAGTGCAGCTGTTGATAATGTTTTTTATAAATGTCCTTATTTCCCCATCCTGGTAATAAAATAAAGAGCTGCATTGAGTTTCACTACTCAACACGCAATGTCTCGAACTTTGGGCGGTGGAATGGGGAATGGAATGTCTAAATTCCAACCTGCCTACACTACTATTACCAGGATACAGCGTAAAAAAAATTATATAAAAAAAATAACAAGATACTACCATTATGAAAACACCTTTACAAATTTACAGCAACACCTATAATTATTACTGTGCAAATACTCAGCCGTTTCCTCTTTAACCTTTTACAATGTTTATCAACGCAGCTCGTTCTTGCAATTTATATTTACTAATTACGAGTTAAAGTTTGCCAAGTTAATAATTGTATTGCAAATACATTAATGGCGCTATTGTAGTTTATGTTTTCACATAAACTACAATAGCGCCATTAATGTATTTTATCCCTTTTTTTCTAACTTCTCATTGTATCCCGCACATAGCATGCAGAAGGAACAAGGGAATCTCCCTTGTTCCTTCTGCTGTCTCTGTCTCTCTGACTGTCTGTCTGTCTGTCTCTCTGAGTTTTAAGACATTCCATTCCCATTTAGGCACTGCTGATTTCCCGCCGATTTCTGGAGGCACTGGCGTGACAGTGAGACTCAACGCCGCGGTTTGCTTCGTTACCTGAGCGAGGAAATGAAAATTTTAAATATTTTATTTTCTCGAGTGGAATCGAACTCACAAATTTTGGAATCGTTACAGTCGCACGTTTGTGGCCCTGCGCCATGACTGTCCTTAATTGTTGCTTGGAGGAACGTAATTATTTTTATTTCGAATTCAAAATATTTTTCTCTTTTGTATCTTTGAATGATAAATCACAAAACAAGCATCGGCTCTGTCACACTTAATTTAATTTTCTAGTATTTGTATAATAGGTAAATTAAAATTTATAAAATTATTTTACTTTGATTTTGACTTTGACTTATAAATATTAAGAGCGGCGTTGAGTTACGGTTACTACTGTTGACACCTACCTCCACAAGCGGTAGGTTCTCTCAACTCTGCCATAGAAAGCTAAAAAAAATATAGCGCTCGGTAATTTCATAGGAATTAATGTAACTAAAACACTAAAACATGGCTTGACAACATAATTGCAGTACTGCGGCGATGTCTTGAGTCGACTTCCGGCGAAAGGAAATTTATAGCAGCCTTATTATATTTCTTACGAGTTGTTGCCCACAACTTTATTTACGTAGTTTTGAAATATAAAATGGAAAATCACGTTGTTTCCCAATCCCGTAGAAATTTCTTCTCTTATGCCTGTCTTTATAAATCGATCTCACATTTGAGATCTAACTTGAAAGCGATTTTAAGATGCGGTTTCCATTCACCGATTAACAGAACGGCATCTCTAAGATCGTTCTCTTACACCTCTTCTCTTACCTACACTTAGTTTACTAATGAATATGATAAATGTATATAAAAAAATATCGCATATAATAATGAACTTTAGAATTATCAAAATTAAAGATGTAATGTCTCTTATGACGCAGAGTTGCAGCGTCTGACTGTCGATGCAACGGTTGTGGGAATGATTCGTACTCGGGTTAATGAATTATTTTAATTTCGTCGGTTTGGTAACAAGACACAATGTTCCAAAATTGGGCGTAGCGTGGGGAACAGGGTGCTTTAACACTAGGTTTCCGCTGCCTACTGTTATATGCGTGATAGTGAAGGATAGTGAAGCTAAAAATATATTAATGTACTAAAAATTTATTGGATGTATTTTCAGAAAAAAATACGGTAAAATTATATTATATTATCGCCATTATAAACTAAGCTTTATAATTTAATTTTTCTTCTTTAAAGAATATATCATAATCATAATTATATGGGAAAGGTCAAGCAACAAAGTTGCAGGCGACAGCTGATTATGTCTATAATTTTTTATTATGACACAAAATAATGTAATTTCAATAAAATAAACGCATATAAATAAGTATAAATAATTGTTTTTATGTCACAGGAAAATTATAGTAAAACATAGTTATTTATTTATGTTTTTATGTTATGTTTATAGCGATTTATTTATGTGTTATACATGGCGAGTTATTTATGATTTATTTTATGGCTTATCAAAAAGTGACGTAACGACAAATAAATACGTGTTAATATATTTTGTCGTTGACTTTATAAGTAGGTACTTATTTAAAAACACTTACATTTTCCGTTTTATATAAAGTCTATTTCACATAATATAGACAGATAGAAACTCGTATATACAAAAATACTTAGGTATTCCATTTTGCCCTTTCCAACATTTTTTTCAAACCACATTCAAAAATAATTTTTTAGGCTCCGGCTGTATTTCAGGTTCCTGTAGCGGGGCACAAGAGGCGTAATGATAAGAGTCTCCATTCCCCATACACTGTACTATTTTCGAAATTTTGCGTGTTAAGTGGCGGAACTTGTATTACTATCAAAAATCCTCTCAGTGGAAATCGAACTCAGACGCTGTGGCTAGACTTGCAAATTAATAGTTTTTGGTTTACTTAGCTTATTTTAACCTTTGAACTTTAACGCAGTATTCCGAATACAGCAGGTTAGGCGGAGGGAACTTAGCCTAAAGACACTTCGTTCCCCACTTTTAAAGACATTGCGTGATGAGTGGTTCACTTTGTGACATTGTCTTTGAGGCCGTCGTGGCGCAGGGGCACAAAGGCGTGACTTCGATGCCCGCTCGGAGGAATGAATTATTATTTATTAATATTTTCATGTCTTTGTCATTGTCTTCTTTGTTTGTCATGTATTTATTAATATTTTCATGTTTTGAGGTTCGCCACTAAATACGCAGCGCCTCGAAAAAATCGGCGGAAAAT
>FASU01063778.1:0-11095 GCA_001486225.1 Heliconius pardalinus sergestus
AAAATTTTTTTTACTTTTTTATAAGGTTTAGATATTAATAAATTTACTTGACTTTTATTTATAAATTTACATATTATAATTTAACGAGGCTTCTTTCTTTTGACATTCTTTTAAACATTTAGTATTTTTTTCGAAACATGGCATCATAGATACGCACATTAAAAATTTTACTATTGTGTTTAAGATTATCAAGGAAATCAAAAAGAACTGGAATATTAGTTTCGTTCATATATTATCACAATTTCTTAGTATAAAATAGAAGTTTAAAAACAAATATACAATAATTCCCAATCCTAAAAAACTCAAGTTACCTTACAAAAAGCACAAATCAAATCCACATAGGCCCCTAAAAACCCGTAACTGCCATGCGTCTGCTCTACCGTAACGAGGTACGCGCCCACTGCCGCCGAGTCGAGAGACACACCGCTCGCGTACTCTACGTGGGTTGGTTGCTGGTTTATTATACGTGGTAGCAGACCTGTGTTTATTAGCCTGGAATAATATAAATCAGGGATGTTAGGGAACTCTGTAAAATACTATCGTGATTTTACGATTTACGGAAATCGTAATAGACAGCGTAAAATGCGGTCCAATACGATTTTTAATGGACGAGTGTAGCAAATAAAAACAGTAATTGTAGCCGTTGCCAACTCCGATATAACAGTTGTGGATAATTTCGGACATGGGCAGAGAGAGAGTCTAAATCAGAATAAAGACTAAACGATTTTTGATTTTGCTTGAACAATCCGACACATTAGCGCTTCGTAGCGCGCGTATTTTTCTATCTTAAGCATGGTATAACATTATAAAAATGATTATATTACTTATCACTACATTCGGTAAGGGATAACGTATATTCAAATTACTTGACTTCCCAAGTCTGGTAAGATATAGTCCTAAAAAATCCACAGCTTTTATCAGTGTGGCTAACAGCCCGAAAATTATGAGCTGAAAAATTATATGACCATTGATTTTTACTCACGGACAAATAAGTTAACGTCCAAATATCAATGCGACAATATACATACATATATAAATATAAAGTGTAATAAAATATTTCATTCCAATTATAGCTTAAAATCATCTACTGACCTTAATTGAACCTCCTTTGGAAATATCGGTACTAAAATAGTGCACACGTTGAGGCACTCCACAAGTAACTGCAACGGGGGTGAATCAGTCCTCATGAAGCGGACCAAAACATCAAAAACACCTTCACTTGGCGCTACCAAAGTCTTGGGTATCTCTTTTTTTAAAGCTAGCGCTTTTAACACACCCTTTAAAACTTTAGTACCTTCATACACACGTTCTAGCGTTATATTAATATTTGAATGGCTTTGCTTTCGATCTAGAACTTTCTCTATTTCATTATTAAATATGGTCCAGTATGAATATGGTGTTCGAAAATGTATCATTGGGCCCTCTTTCCTTTCAAGTACTGTTGCTTTTGAACCCATTTCTATACGATAAGAGGTGTCTCCCAGAGGGTAGTACTCACGTCCAATAATCGCGTCATCAGCTTGTAAAGACATAATTGGGACTGAGTTTGGATTATATATTTCTGTATAAACTGGCAAGTTTTTTAGTTCTCCTAAGAGCTGAAAAATCAATTAAAGACCTCTAATAAAGTTTAGAAATAATATTTTTTAATCAGGTCTTTTAAATTGTACATTTAATAGATGAAATCGCGAAAAAACAAACACTAATATTTACTTACATTTCTCACACTATCCGCCCCAGCTTCTGCCAATGAAGCTGACAATATAGATAGAGCATTAAAATTGTATGGAAAGTATTCTAAAGCACTATTCCACAAAGAAACTACACCACAGTCTGTATTTTTTTGATTTAAGCTCCAAAATTGGTCAGCAATTTCTGGTGTTTTGAGTAAATCTGCACAAAGTTGTATCATTCCTGGCTGATGGCTTAATGTATCGTCGCCGTTGAATTTGTCGCATAAGTCATTAAGTAAGCGGAATATTCTTTTTCGAATTAACAGAGAACATTTTGAATCATCCTGTAAATATGAATATTTGTTTTCATATGTTTGAGCCACACATTGTATCCTATAATACAGTACAGAGAAAAGTATACAGAGTGGGGAACGGTGTGTCTTAACACCTCTGCCTACCCTGTGGTGTGCGGGATACAGTGTGAAGCTGATCTATAATTGGGCGCAGCCATTTACAGCTAACTCGAGGCAGCCATAACTCATTGCACCTAGTGTTAAGACACGTTCTGTGTTAAGCAACAGAACTCAAAGCCGCGCTTTGTCTTATTACCAGAGGAAATAAAAATAACACTGAATAGTAATTGCCAAGGGGAAATCGAAGCCAAAACCATCGAGTTTCCAATCCGACGCTATCGAAACTGCGGCCTCTTCTTTTAATAATTATAATAGCATAACAAAATTGACAGAATCTTGAATAATTATTTAGATGGTTTTGAAATATGAAAAAATATATATTATTCTATTATTCATATAGTAAAAATCAAAAAATTATATATTTTTTACTTACAGTAAATACAGAGCTGTTCAACATTTGTTGTATAAATACAAATACTCGCATCCTTAAAGCCGTTGCTCCATAGTGCTGATATTGGTTTTCAAATTGCTTTGAATGAGATGGGCTCTGAAAGATATTACCGAAATAAGTAATTAATATATAAGTATAAGTAATTTATATTTTAACTTCAGTGAACCCATATATAGCAAGCTGGGTATGCAGCGGGAGGCCAGTGTTAAGACAGTCCATTCTCAATTTTTGAGACATTGCATGTTGAGGGTCCTCCCCTTAGCTTGCACCATACTTTGTGATGTTACCAGATGAAGAACATGAAAATAAATTCATTCCTCTGAGTGCCACCCACAAGTATCGCCTTTACAGCTAACAGCTTTCTCATGTTAATATAATAATTGCCCAGCCAAAAGTAAAGAAAAATAAAATGTAACAACTGCATCTCCTGCTAAATCAACAATAAGTGATATCTAATTTAGCCTTTTTTAAGCCTTCTGTTCAAACTATGCAATGCTTTGTCTGTCTTACCAGAGAGGAGAAATGGAAATAAGTAATTTGTAGGAATAAGGTTCCATAACTGTGTTTAAGAGGATCAAATTGGGTTTAAAGTCAAAGATGGTTACACCATGCAACATTAGAGACATGTTTCTTTAAAATAGAAATTATATCAATGATATGGGCAGCAAATTGTAGCTGCACATAAAGTTAGGCTTTTTAACTTCTAGAGAAGAAAATTATCACATGTATGGTACATCCACAGCTTACTTCAGGGTGGGTAAGATTTGTCAATTGTATTGTATCTTATCTATATTATTACCTGTAGTGTCAGCATCATCCATGTTATAAGCATTAAACTTTGTTCAACATCGAGTTCTAGTTTGGTTAATTCACATTCCACCACCTCTTTTGTTTTGTCAATCCAAGTAGAAATATTTTTGCTGAAAGTTATGCATGTTTAAAATAATTCTATTATATTTTTCAAATTATATGTATATGTAGTATTATTATAACTAAGAAGATTTTTTAGCAATAAACAGTTGAAATTTAAATCTTGAGGAAATTATATATGCCTTTTTCAGTATCATGTAACTTGTAGGAGGATAAGCCGAGACAAACTAGTGTCAAGACAATCTGTCATCCAGTTTCTGAACAAAATTGTGTACAATGCATGGTGTGTAGAATAGAGAAACCATACTTTTCTGACCAGAGCAGGAAATGAACATAATTGTTTAATGTCATTATATTTAAAAATTTAATATTTTTGTATTATTTATTTAGAATTTTATGAGTTTTGCTCAAGTTGATTGTTTGATTTTCATTGAAACAAATGAATTATTCACCTTTCTCTGATAATCATTGAGTTCTGCCACTTTACATACAATGTTTCAAAAATGAAGTGGAAAAAAGGAAACAGAGTGTGATAGAAATTATATTTGTTAACAATAAAACTTTTAAAAAACTTACATATTTTCTCTATCCACAATGATTGTAAAAAGGCCTAACTCCATATACATAATCTTGACACATGCTTCCCTGTGTCTTTCCTCCAAAAAATCATTGTATCCTTGATTTTTGCTAAAGTTATGCTTTTTGAATAATTTAAATAAATTAATAAACTCAGTTTCTGTTAAAGTATCTTCTGACACTATTAATGTTAAGATTTGAAGTATTGTTAGTTGTTCTCTTAAGTTAGCTTCAGCCCATTCTTGTCTAACAGAATCATTTCCAAATTCACTTTGAATTCTCCTTGGAGGAGGAGAAGATAATAGCAACTTCTCTAATTGTTTCAAAAGAGAACTTTTCAACTTATCCATTCCAATAGTAACAATAACTTTGACAAATTTTTCATGATATTTATGATTTTTATCATTTCTATGTTGAACTATGTATTGCAAAAGTTTGAGAAGAAATAATCTTTCAGCAAAGTAAAAATTCCAGGCGTTTGGTAGGAGGAATGCTGGCCTTGTATCAACAAAGGCAATGTTTTTTAGAGCATTTGCTGGTGTGCCATATGATATGTCACATAAATAATGTTTGAGTACATCCCATATTTGAAAACAATCAATATCCTAAAAAAATAACACATAAGATGATATAATATATAACAAAGACTACATCTACATGCAATTTTATTTCTTATAAAATCATCAATTGATCTTAAACACGCTAAAACTTAAATTGTTGAAAGTGAATATCTTACAATATAGTTTTGTAAGGTTTGAACTATATTCAACAGCTTAGTTTGATCTGAATACTTAGACTGTAATTGTGTAAACAATTCAGATTTGGAAGTTTTGTAACTAGAAAGGCCGTCACTTAATGCTTTAACAATATTGTTATCTAAAACATTGTCCAATTCTTCTTTTGTAAGACTTTGTGAAGAAATCCAACGCCATAGCCGTTTCCAATAACTGTAAATAAATATTATGTATTTAGCCGCCTACTTGTTAACCAATTCCATAAGTTACTATAAAGCATATAAAATACATACGGGGTAACAGTACTCATAGTAAATATGAAAACAACTAGTTAACAAATAGTAGCAAAAATAAAGACAGTCACTACATGTAATTATTTAAGCAAATTAAACATTTTTGTTGTATAGGTTATATACTCAAAAGTCAAACGATAATGGGGGTTTGAAATGAATGTCAAAAATATGCAACATCAATTTGACAAATGATTAATGAAATTAAAAGTCTAGAAACCATTTTCATATTACTTAACATAATAATAAATTTATGTAGTAGAGTTTCAAATAAAAATAATAAAGATATAATATATCGATATAAAATCATTATTTATTTACATCATATAATATATCTAATACAAAATATTTAATTTGTCGCGTAGGTGACATTATGGACCGACGTCATCGAATTTTGACGTTAGTGATTTCAGTTATCAATCAAGTTTCCTTTCCACATGTTCATATATCATATAGTCCTGTTGCCGCTTTGATCAGTTTTTATTTGGTAAGTACTGCATTTGATTAAAGATAATTGTTGACAGTGCGCCTTACGACCTTGTCGAACCCTTTTCAATTGTGTTTGAAGTTAAGTGAGTTTTGTATAAATTTAGGATTAACTTGTTTTTATAATTTTAGAAAAATGGCCCCATCAGCTCCTGAAGTTAAGCCTGTACGTTCTGATGACCCGATCGGTATACGAGCAGTTTTATTAGGGCCACCAGGATCTGGAAAAGGGACTCAAGTGAGTTTATTTTATTTCATCTTTTAGATATTTATTAAATCTATTATTTATTTACCTTTGTGTTTTTTATATATTTACTTCATTTCTTATTACGTAACTATCACGATCAATGAATTGGATACTAAATATTTTAATTATTTTTGTTATATATCAGGCACCACGCCTTAAAGAGAAGTATTGTGTATGTCACTTATCAACTGGAGATATGCTCCGGGCTGAAGTGGCGTCCGGCTCGGAATTGGGTCGACGTCTCAAGGAAGTGATGGACCAAGGCAAACTTGTTTCAGATGAAATGGTAGTGGATATGATTGATAAGAATTTAGATCAGCCAGAGTGTAAACATGGCTTTTTATTAGATGGATTCCCTAGGACTGCAGTTCAGGCAGAGAAGGTAATATATATAATCTGTTTATGATTTCATATTTCTTCTCTTTGTTTGATAATTCTATTGTAATAGACCTGAATTATAGTTTTCCTTATTCATTGTCAACATTGACTTTTATGATATGTTAATAATTTTTTATTTTAATTTAAAAGAATGTCTATATTACTATGCAAATACAATACAATTGTTAGCAAATTCTCATATATACCTTTACAGTAAAATTTATATATTTTTTGTACTCTTAATACTGCTATTTTTATATAAAAATAGTGATAATTTTAAAAGGACATGACTTATTTTCTAATTATTTTTTTTAGTTGGATGGATTGTTAGAGAAGAGAAAATCAGCTCTTGATGCTGTAATTGAATTCAAGATTGCAGACAGTTTCTTAGTACGTAGAATTACCGGACGGCTTATCCATCCTTCCAGTGGGCGCAGTTACCATGAAGAATTTAACCCTCCCAAGAAAAACATGGTAGATGATATAACAGGAGAACCCTTAATTAGGAGGTCAGATGACAATGTGGAAGCTCTCAAGAAGAGATTAATCATATATCACCAACAAACTGAACCTCTTATTGATTATTATATGAGGAAAGGCCTACACCACAGAATCGAGGCAGCCAAGTGTGCTGACACAGTGTTCAGTAATATTGATGATATATTTAAGAATAGACTGTTTGCTAGAGGAACATCTTCCTTGTAATTTTACTGTAAAGTGTTTATTGTACAAAGATTAATTTTCTATGTGATGTGGTTACTGTCTTTATATTTTTTGGTATAACTGTGAGATTGGTGAAGTCTATTTTCAAGGCCATTTTCTTGTATAAATATATGGAACATACAATCATGGACTTTTGTTTTTATTTATCATATTAATTATCTCTCTATTATTAACTCCTAATAAAAAGAAACAATAAAACATATTATAGAGAATAAAAAAATAAAACAGCTTCTAAAATGAAACAGAAGGATTTGAATACATTATTTTATTTTAACTATAAGTACATAGAATGACTATATAATTCAACTACACATTATACACATTTGTTAGAAATAAGCTCAGAAAAGGCAATATGCATCCAATTTTATTTGTGACTGTTTTAGGTTCTAAAAATTATTATAAGTATTGTAATATGGGGAAGGAATGTAATGAAAAAAAATTAAAAACTAATATCTCATAAATACATTAAATTCTGCTATTTGTACAAAACTTATTGTCAGAATGTCATCTATAAAAAAACTGTTAAAAAATCCTACAACATCTTGACTATTAAGATATTAAATGTTTATTTAATATCTTCTAATCTAATTAAATGTTTATTTAGTATCTTAATAGTCAAGATGTTGTAATAACTTTTTATTATAAAAAAATACTGCGACATTAAAAATAATAACCATTCTTAAAAGAAAAGACTCCAAGTAGCCATGTAGCCAAGTACCAACATCACAATATACATATAAACTGTTATAAATCTAAACATAGATATATATATTCATTAGGGATGTTACGGATGTAACATTTTGGACCTGGATTCCGATAAAAAGAATCCTTCATTATCGGTTGTATTATTTATTCTTTACTTCCGAATAACATAAGTCAAAAAATTCCAACGTCAATACGTAACATTTTTTAGGAATTTGGTAGTTTTTTTATAATTTAATCATTTCGCCTAATTATCGATTTCTTTCTTTTTACATTTTCGGTCGAACGATATTGTCGATATTATTGGATTCGAGTACGGGGCGGACAGCTGTTTATGTCAGCTTCATAACATCCCTAATATATACGTTAATCTATGAATATTTAATGAAGTACAGTTTTAAATTTTAAAATATCATAAGGATAATGGTACAAATCTAGATTATAAAGATTACAATACATTGTAGAGGTACATTGTGGTTACACTATATTAGGAAGGAATGACTAAAAAAATTGTACACAATGCTATTTGGAATATCTACTAAAAAGTCATATTATCTGAAAAGTGATTTAAATATTTTATAAGATTGTTTAAATTTGTTACTTTAGTATAATTCTATCATAACTACTTTACTCACAGCCGCTTATAATTATATTTGCACTTTAATTATAACAACCTACGTTATTTATTTCAATAAAATTTTTTGAAGTAACTACAGTATTGATTCAGATATTTAAAATGTGAAATGATTAAGAATGGAAGGAAAATAAAAATAGACTATTCATAAAAAATAATAAAACATTTTTTAAAAACTAAGGTAGGCATTTATTATTTTGAGACAACTTTGAATTAAATTGTAAGAGCTGACAATATCTCCTATATTCAGTATGAAACTTTATGCAGTGTTTTAAAAGCCGTCTCATATCATAGAACTGTTTATAAGAATATGATATAATGATCACAATATATTTTTAAGCTTTAATCAAATTGCAGGTCAGTGACGCAATATGAGCTAGCACTTTTAAGAATTGAGATGGCCTGATAACGTTGTATCTTTTTACACATGTGTGTAAAAAGTACTCAACAACTATTTAGGTACAAAATTTAATAATTTTAACAAGAGTAATAATATTAACAAATGCAAACAGTTCATATTTATGTAGAAATATATTTATGTATTCATTTCATATTTATGTAGAATTTATAAAAAAGCCATGTGAATCAAAAATAATTAAATTTAATTGGTTAATTCTAAGTTCAATAAAATTAAAATATGGAAGTATGTGCTAGTACGTATGGGTTATGATATGATTTAGGTGAATAATAAATAAAACAACACAAAAATGGACAAATGTGTGTAATTCGTGGTCAGCTCCAATGACTTATGTACCTACACAACTACACAGGTCAAATTTATTGAGTGTAAAAATAATTTTAATGACAGGATTCGAACAGGTACAAGAAGTCGAAATGATTCATACATTAATATGATTTGTAACAAATTCGATGAGGATATGCAATGAGATGATATTTAGTTATTATATAACGTTAAAGTACAATGACAATAACATACGAAGGTTATAAAATACCGCGACTAGTATGTATTTAATACTAAATATACGAAAGCGCACGCATGCACCAGCATTCACTATGCTCATTACACGATTACCATTTGTTAATATAAATAATCGATTACGCACTTAATATCGATTAATGTAGACACCGCGATATGAGATTAATAATGGAGCGAATAGTGGCGAGCACCATGTTAAAATAATATATGTTAGCATAACTCTGATCTCTCTGTATGAACGAATGAAAGTGCTTAAAAATAAAATAAACATGATTTCTATTCATTTCTCCGTAAGTCATCTGAATAAAAATGTAAAATTGTCATGGATTTTAATAAAATATTGTTACGGAAAGCACACCTACCGTCGTAATAAATAATTAAAAATTACAAAAAGAGAATATTTACAAAGGGATATACAGACACGGCTGCGCAACAACGTCCTACGCTATATAGCTTTGGATTATCGTAACAACGATCTATAACTAACACTAATTTACAATAAAGCTTTTTAGAACAACATTTACATACATTAACAATATTATTATTGTTCGACATTAGGGGTCACCTATAAATTACTTCACATGTTAGACGGGAGAGTCAACTTCGCAGAAAATCATATTTCAAAATATAATATACAAACATAATTTCGGAACTACTGTTTTGTTTTAATAATTTCTAGATGTAAAATATGTGACGTCACTAGGTACGGGTCTCAAAAATTTGTGTGTAGTAATTTATAGAGGACCCCTTAACGAGGGGGTGACAACGCTCACTTCTTGTTTTTAGTTTACTAATTCAACACATGTCACGATAATATGTAATAATTATTTAGAAATAGTTAAAGAAAATAGATCCCGCTGTAATTGCTAAATTTATAGTTAGGTAGTCAGTAGATAAATAAATTTTAAAAACGGTTTTTATATCATTTTATTGAATTCTAATTTATTCTGATTTGAACAAAAAAATGATAAACCATTTTCCATAACTATTTCTAATCAAAATTAAAAAATTATCAATTTTGATTTTAATAAATCATATTAAATAACAAAATTACTAACACAACCGATTAAACAGTACCTAAGAGCTCATAAGCACAATAAACCGTTAAAATAACCGAACATTAATCTTCTATAGCACATTAAAAATCAACACTAACACGGCAACCAACTAAAACGAACTAGATGTTAAACAACGACGGGAAATCTTAACTAGTCTTCTAGACATATTCAAGATAATTGCAATACAAAATTCAGGAATGTTACGGAGTATTACGGATCTGAATACGAAGAATACTATTTCCGTTTCGGTTACGGATATAACAATATTTCGGATTATCCGTTGCTTTCAAATAATCTCAGTTATAGATATATTACTATTAGATTTATAAGAAAGTTATATTGTAGTCTCTTAGACTAACCATATTCGAAATTATTCAAAATTTATGGGATTCGGTAATGGTATCGACTAGTATTTTATTTTAGATATCCTATAGTTTCGATTGTGGCTACCGAGCTCCATAACATTCTTGATAAAATTATAATAAATGTATGGTAAATTATATCGCAACCTTAAAATTGAATTGACCTAATTTAAAAAAACGTAATTTAGAAATAAAGAAATCATGACAGACTGTCGATTCTCATTTTTTAGCAACATTTTTAATTACAGAAATTTTAATTTAGGTAATTTTAATTTTAAACGTGTGATATAACACGTATGTATAAATTTGTTATAATTTTGGAGTGTGAGCTCAGTGGTCGTGAAGTCGGTCGTGCGAGCGACTTGACGAACGCGAAGTCTTCCGTTGGTCCAAATATGCCGCCGGCGCCCAGCCCTCGCCCTGCCCACCTGGAATGTATAATTTTACTTCTTAAATATAAACATACATTAAAGATTTTTAAGATTAAGTATTGGTAAGTTTTAAGTGTATTTTGAAAATGTTGTATAGATGTACTATATACATAACTAGCGGCCCGCTCGC
>FASU01063829.1:8252-19033 GCA_001486225.1 Heliconius pardalinus sergestus
GCTGATTTATTTATTTTTAAATTTCCGGGTAAAAGTGTGAAAATGCTTCTTACAAAATGTATCCATTCATTTCTCATTTTCGAACGTGTCCTTAATTCTTGTTTAACAAGACTCTCTTATAATTACTTTAACGATATCAATATTGTGTTCCCAAAGTTGTTACACCCTTTAATCGCGTTAACGTGTGGTAAATGATGCTCTAATTGGGGAACGATTTATATTTCATATAATTTTTGATGTTGAATATATGTGTTTGAAAGATAATAGTAAGGTTCACTCCTATAAGAGTAAGGTTCTGGGTTCGATTTCCACTCGAAGAAATTAAAAAAAAAATTTTACTAACGCGCTCTGGTAACAAGGCAAAGCACGACTTTCAGTTTCACCACTCAGCACGCAACACCTCCAAAAGGTACTTCCACTAGGTTCCCATGTTCCCTCATACCAATCCTGCTAAATGCTGGATACAGCATGAACCTAAAAACAACAATAAATTAATTAAAAACGTATCAGCACCTTTGAAGCCCCATACAACAAAGTGCTAACTCATCTCAATGAACGTCTAATATGTGTTGCGAGCGTCGATCATCGGCAAACGTTGTCGAGTGCCTTTGTAAACTCCTTACTTTGATTTACAATGCGTGGCTCCTTTAAAAATATATATATATATATATATAAAAATCTTTTTAAGTCACGTGGAGAAAATTCAATTGTTAGGCCCTTTTGTGAATGTGATGACAAATGATGATTTTTAATTGTGTTTTTGGTGTAAATGTTTTCGTTTTTAGCTCGGTTTTTATAGGTGCTGTTGTTGTTGTTTTTTTTGGTTTTTTTGTTGTCGTTACCTATATGATATTTATATAAAAAAATCTTGTTGCTAATCAGTTTTTACCATCATCCCGTCTTAGTTAAGACTTTTTTGTACATAATAGTATTTACAATTAAAATTTTCAATCATATATATATACCTATATTTTTACCTTACCTTACCTTTTAATTATTGGAAATATTTCATGTCATTAGGTTTTTGGAAGCTACAAAAGACAGATCTTTTTGTTCTGGATTTAATTCGTTTGGTTTAGTTTCGTCACCCAGCACTTGAGTTTCCACAAAACGGGACAAAACGGAAGCATAGGACGATATATCACTAAGGTTTTCTCTCTCTGCAAAACGAGGAAAATGCTTAAGGATAAATATAAAAATAGGTAATAATAATGTACCTCATCGCAGTGTTACGATTATAGTGCAAGATATTTACTGTGTCCTATACACTTTATTAGCAAAGCGTTGGAAGTAGTTCAAAGTAACTAAGAGTAGGCGAGTACTTAATTATTGATTTTCACACCTTTTTATTTGGGTTACGATATGTTGTCTTATAGTGTTCATGTTAAATGTGTTCGGTTGGCGACCACGAACCTGATATCGCCCATTGCAGACTGACAATCTGGTCAAGGTCACTGTTAGCCCCTGGATGCAGGCATCCCAAGAGCGATCGGTATGGAAATCTTTGGGAGAGGCCTACCTCCAACAGGCGGTGTCGAAAGGTATATGATAATTCTCAAAAAATATATAAAAAAACGAGCAAGACTGTCAAACATATATTGTATACTAAAAAGATAATAATATATAATCCACCGAACGCACGAGGCCGAGCCGAGGCAGGAGCGAAACCTACTTAAACAAATTATTCGAGGAAGCATTACACCGTTCATAATCTCTTGTATCCCGACATAATTTAACGAAAGAAAATCCTGAACGCAACGTCCCTTACGATACGGAACACATACACTTAGTGAGTTACACCCCCAAATTAATAGCATCCTAACAAAAAAGCTCCCCCCTGTCTTATAAGGGGGGTTCATTTGCATATATGTCTCCCTGGCACCCTAAGGAGCGAGGATGTATTTTTAATTTCATTCTTATCCCTAAGCTTAAATCATGAGAGCGGCCATGCGTGCGGGGGTGGCAACCCCCACCCCCTTGCGTCATACGTCGCTAACCACGTACAGAGTAAAAAGAAAAGAAATCTTAATAAGTTTGTTAGGGAGTGGAATTTTATGGACATTGCTCCAAATATGATGGTCTCGTTTTTATATTTTTGTTTCATTTTGGTATTCGTTTTTTGGTTAAATGTGGTGTTAAGGTCTGTTATTTATTTATTTGCCGGGAAGTATATCTACACTTCTCAGAATATAAACAAATTATGTAATTATGCGTTGAATAGGTAATAATTCTAGGTACAACGATTTGTTTATGGTATACCAAATATTGACCTAATTTAAATGAAATTACCACAAAATGTATATAAAATATATAGAAGAATTTTGAACCAATTTAATTATTAATATTCAATTCGTTAAAATATATTAAGATATTTGAACTATTAAAAATAGATATTTATTTTAGTTTACCAAATTAAGCAACGCAATTAGTAACAGTCGTATCCACATAATACTTTTAATGAGATAATGTAGGAACAAAAAACATCGTCATTTTTGGCAAATGTACGCTAGTGGGTATACTCCCTTTGGCATTTTTATTTTATGTATGTATGTAATGTTCCGGAATAACTTGAGTATGAAAAGACCTCAGTATATTACATGGAAATAATTAATTAGCTTCACATAACAGGTTAGCAAGAGGGAACCTGGGCACCTAGTGTTAAGACACTTCCGTTCCGCATTTTCATTGCATTTTCAATGGTGAAAGTTAAGGCCGACGGAATATTAGTTAATTAGTATTTGAATGATATAAGTATTGACCACAGCAGGATAACGTGTGATTGTAAAGGCGATAGTTGTGAGTTTGATTCCCACACGAATTTATTATTATACCTAATTATAAAAAAAATTGTCACACTTTTACGAGTTTCACCGCTCACCACGTATTTTCTTGAATTCAGTGGAAAAGCGCAGAAAAGAGTGTCTTAACACTATAATAATTTTGCCTATCCTGCTAGATATAAGATAAATTGTGAATCTGAAGAAAATATTTATATCAATAGTAAGCGTGAGTAATAAAGAACAGAGTGATAAACGAGTATAAAAGATATTTAAATTCAAGAATAATTTAAAAAAACCGTATATACAAAAAACAAATCTATTTTAAATTCTGATGTTACCGATAAGAAAATTTATCTAATATTTTGACAATTGAATTCAAACTATGAAGAAACAACATAAATTTCCTCATAACCAATAAAATATATATTAATCAAAATAATAAGGAAAAACAGAAATTAATTATTCTCAACATTATTATAAAACAGAAAGCCATAGCCAAAGCCATAACAAACTGAAAAACGAAGTAGCAACCAGAAACCGCGACCTTATAATCGCATCAGTGTTGCCGTTAATTATTGATAGAATGAAAGTTTTATCAAAACTTCACGAGCAGAAGTCGAATTATTCGAAAGCGGGCAAACCCTTCATAATGCCTGTGAAAATATTAAAACAAAGCCAAGGTGCCCGCCCCGCCTGCTTTACAGGACAAAGCGGGTTTGGGTATCTGTATGGAGCTGATGTACTGTAGAGGTTCCAAAGTGACCTGAGGGTTCAATTGAGATAAAAATATCAACTGCTAAATACTGCTACGTTTGCAAGTAAAGGTAACTATTATTAATAAGGAATTTTCCAAATGCACCATACTTTAAAACATGTGTAGAAATATCTGCTATTCGGATAATAATTTAGTAGATAAGAATATTAATGTAAATAATATAGTAAGTAATCCTTAAAACAATATTTTTTTGTTTCACGCGTGTGATAGTATATAGGAGAAAATGTTAGCTATTTTCACAGTCATTAAGGATAGAAAAATTTTTTGTAGAAAACGTATAAAGTTTCGAATTCAAATCCATTCCTCATGGAAATCTTTCAAGTATTAGCTAGCTTTATATTGGCAGTAGAATCAATTATGTACATATATTTAATTAATTTGAGTATGTAAAAATATGAATATTGTAAAAATATTGGCAGATGTGGATAGGGATTGTTGATAGCCCCGAACTTCTATACGACTATACTTAGGGGTCTTTAATATGCTACTATCAATATATATCATATTATAAAAAACAATATTATTAATATTCCAATTACATTTTAATAAATTCCCTCATCGTATTATCAACTTCATAAAATCTTATAGAAATCCTCGAAGACGACTGCTAGCGGGCGGTGATTAATATAACGCATCTCCCCAACGGTTTAATCGTTGGCTGGCAACATTTTTACCCAATTTTTGGGGATCGCCCTAAAGGCCCACCCACCCCTTTCTTTCGTTAAGATAAATTATCTTGCGATCAGGATAAGAGTGTAGGTTCAAATTGCCGCCTTTAAAATTCAGAACTCGGCCTAAATTTCTTTGAACACAAGCCACCCCGCGATCCACAGTTTCTTTGTAAATGTTTAAACGGCGAACTTACCCCTTAAATGTTGTTAGCTGTAAAAAAATGGATGGAACTAATTTACTCACTTATTTGATTGGGATGTGAATTATTAATTAGATATATTTTTTCCCAATATTTTTAAGCAGTATGTATCTTAAAAGTTTCTTTTGTTTCCATAGTAATATGCTGAACATCTGGTCACATAATTATTATATTAATATAATATTGTTACAAAGATTTAAGAATTCTGTATTGAATGTCACTTTGTCACATATCGGGTATATGTGTATACTCGTGTATATACTCTTATTATTATTTACCAAAAAAAATCTACTTTATCTTAATGCCGGTGTGTATGTCAGTGTGCCTTACGAAGGGCGATGGTTCCGTGTTCACAACCTAATCAGTTAATTAATTTTATATTTATAATTTAGATATTCTCTATCTGCTTAGTAAAGTTTAATTAAATTAAATCATACCTTTTCGAGACATTGCATGTGCAGCTCAGGATCTCTGTGTTGTTACCAGAGCAAAAAACTAGAATATAATTATAATTCCCTCGGGTGGGATCGAACCCACAACCGTCGTGTTTCCAGTCAGTTGCTATTAGATAAAAAATAATAGTATGTAGTTTCCATTGATTTTCGTTGTTTATATAGAAATTTTCCTTAACGTATTAACAAAAATATTTCCACTAAAACATTTATTGTTTCTTACATTCATTACTAGATTAATACTATACATTCAATATTAGATTTGTTTTGTCAAAGTATTTGTTTTTTGTTTGTCGTGTTCAAAGGTCACTCTCAGTTTTGTTCGATACCCTTCTGGTACTTTCTGATTGTGGAATATAATAAAGAACTTTTGCCAACCAATGAGCCACGTTTGAAGTAAAATTTCAGCTTCATTATTTATATTTCAGAGTGTAATTTTTATGCATATTATTTAAGTAATTTATATTAGTAATAATATTCTTGGATACTTAATTTTAAAATAACTTCACGCTGTATCCCGCAACAGCAGGGTTGGCAAAGGCAATCTAGCGTGAAGCGACGTAAAAAACTATACATTTTGAAAAACAAATGTAAAAAGAGTTGTAGGTAATGTAGGTAGGAAATGTATCAATATTCTAAACAGATACTGTTTAGAATATTGACACATTTCAATTAAATCTACGACATATAACTATTAGTCACTTCCAAGTCTTAATAAGCAGCATAGCTATTTTCAAAATAAAAAATAGTATAGAAAAAAAAGGAAATTTCAAAAAGACTTTCACAAAAGTAATTCAAAAACCGTACATAAAAAGCTCACACTCACTCAGTTAAATAAAAACAAACGTTTACATTTCTTTTGAACGTGAAACTCAAGTAAATTCGTTTAGTATTCAGGCGACCATCCTACCGCCGAGTGTTGTTTGCTCAAGCGCCGTGACATGTGAACTTGGCTCGTTCACAACACGTAAATGAATTTTTACTTCACCTTTTTTTTTTGTTCCCTACTTTTTTACCTTTTTTTTTGGAAAGTTTAATGTGTTCTTTTTTGTTTGTGTTTCATTTGTGGGTTTTGGAAGATGGTTGATGTTGCTGCAATTTTTATTTTGGGATTGGTTGTAAAATGTTTTTTTATAGACTTTTATATAGTTTCTCGCTGTATTTTTCCTATAAGGGGGTAGGCAGAGAGATTAGGTTCCCTCTGCCTACGCTCTGTTAAAACTCCTTCTCATTTTTTGCCCAATTTTCGAGACATTGCGTGTTGAATGATGGATCTCAATGCTACGCTTTGTCTTTTGACCATGAAAATATTTTATATCCTGGAATGGTAATGAACAAACAAGCATAGCGTTTACATGCTACGACAACGGCGTTCTCATAGGCGTAATACAATTGCAAATACACGAATATAAAAATATGTATATTTAAAATGTTTGTCCTGTTTTTTTATAAGAAAAATAAAATTATTCAAATAAATTCACAAATGAATATTTGAATTTTCCTTTAGTATGCATGTGAGCATCTCACGTGCAAGCAAGGGTAGGTTCAAGTGGTGTGACATGTGAACTTTTCTATCTTTTGCTACGAAAAATATTATAATAATTGTATTAATATTTTAAAATATTGAAAAGTTACTTAATAGTTGATTGGAATTTGTTGATGGCAATTCTGTTTTCTACCTCCAAACTAATTTATCTATATATATAAAAGGACTTGTCTATTATAAATGCTTTTAGAATTCGGAAGAAAATGGAGAATTAATTCTTAATTTGAATGGAGTGTTTTAACACTAGGTCCTTATTTTCCCTCTACCTACATATAGATATATACATACATATATAAAATACTTACTAATAAAAGCAATATAGCGCTGTTAGCTAAATTTTTTCATCCCAACGATTCAATCGCACGCTCCAATATTTAAAATAAAAGAGTATTACTGCCCCAGTATTTCCGACTGGTCCAGTTTTAGACTAATTGGCTGGCCAGATATGACGGTTATGAACTAACAGAGTACCTACTTTATAATAAGTGGATTCTGTGAATGGACCTTATATTTTTACCTATTTTTTATATACCTTAAATATGAAATATGGTATGAAAATAATATTTGTCGGAATCATCAAATGTAAAATACTGAATATTATATTTAAAGATTTTTACCATTATATGAATCTTGGTGAAGAAACGAAATTTCAGCGTCCTACGCCGTGTATCTGCATTGTCTGTCAGTCACCCAGTACCGGAAGAGTTCTACGTATGAAGATATTTAAATTTCATCTAAAACCATATATCAATTTTTGCATGAAAGTGAAACAAACATACATCCTCATAAAATTCACATTTTTAATATTAGTATTATAGTAACAGTGTATTGATAAGACTGCAATGGAACGACTATTTTTGAAATAACTAAATAACTAACAGAAGCCAGTCATGGTGCAGGGGCACAAACAGATGGATTAGATTTCCACTCGGGGACATGAAAATTTTAAATATTTTCATTTTTTTCAGCGTTGAATTTCGCTACTCAACACCGAATGCCTCCAGAATTCAGTGAAAGGTATGGAGCGGAGGATCTTAATATTAGGTTCCCTCTGCTTACTGAGCTACATACGGGATACAGCGTGAAACTGAAAAAAAAGAAACGTGATAGTAAAAACGTAGATTGTTTATTTTGCAGCTTCAGATACGAAGCTAAGCACTCATGGCTATCCCCATGCTGTAATGAATTTGACGTCCCTAATTACCGGGAACACGGAAAAATCTAATCTCACACTCACACATGCAAATTAAGTACCCAAAAGAAATTTCCACACACACTCACACACACGTATTCGACTAATAAATTAAGCATCCCCTAGTTCCTACAATATATGAGATAGCTGTGTGTTGGTATTGTAAAGTCTTAAAAATGAGAGGACGGAATCTTTTAAAGGGTACGACTTAAGTGGGGGGTGTCCCCCTGTCCTTGTAGGGGGAACCCCCTGGGTGGGTTGCGCGAACGCGTTTTACGGCCTACTGCTTTCTCATTGTCCGTTGTTTTGGTTCAATATTCTGATGACGATAAAGGTGGGTTAAGTGTTATTTTACGAAATTAATTCTGTTATATCGGCCTTTTTAAATGAGGATGGAGATGAAGCTGAGGAGGTCTTAGCTGTTATTGTTTAATTAGGTAGGTGTAGAGTATGTGTATTTGTATTTTATTTTAGTTTCATCTTCCCGCCCCAATTCACAGAGAGCGGTGTTAAGTTCCGCCAATCAACACGAAATGTCTCTGAAAATGGGGAACGGAGTGTCTTGACACGTGAAGCTGCTACAGAGTAGTTCATATATTTGTCCTCAAAGACAAAAGATTCTTTCATAATAATATAACCAGTTACATTGTAGACATGTTATTTGTTCTACACGATCCTGTCAAAAACTTTAAATGGAAAACTGCACAAATTTTCGTATAAAGACCATACCCATAAAACCCGAGACATTAGGCGGTTATTATTTACGTACTATCATTGTCACGCACGTTGAATTGCGATTCCATTATGGAACTACACATTTACCACTTTAAAGAAAACTTTTAATACTAAAACCAGTTTGAAAAATAATCTCTATTGCTATATAAATAAGGGTGGTTTGTAATTTTGTCGGATGAACGAATTTTTTTGCACAACTTCGTTTCTAATGACATTTATTAGAAGCAGTATTACATGACAATAATTAAAATCCATGCACGAACCTCTGTACCACACCGTGCCAGCGTGACGGTTGATCACGTTATTGGGTTCAAATTACGGGTTAAAAATATTTGAGTGCAACTTGCGATTTTTATGTCATAGTTAAAGGGGATGTTGAGTTATTCTTTAGTTGATTTTAGTAGTTTCACGCTTTTTCCCGCATGAGAAGGAAACTTAATGTTAATGCACCTTTTCGCCAATCTTGGCGAGCATGTTGGGTGAAGGTAAGCCGCTATTTGTGTATTAAAATAGCATCATGTTCTATCCCCCACTTCACAGGGTAGGCGAAGGGAACCTGGGACCTGGTGTTAGGACTCTCCGTTGTTATAAACGGGATTAAGTTCACCACTTTCTGCCAAATTTTCATAACATCGTGTTGAGTGATGTAACTCAACGCCGCGCTCAGCTTCGTTACCCAATAATAAGGTAATATTTAATATCCTCGAGTGGGGACCAAACTTACAACCTGTCGCGTTTACAGTCTGTTACTCTTGGGCCCCTGCACCATGACTGGCCTCATCATCATTTCAGTTAATTTTGTCAATAAGTTAATTAGATAAGGTAAAAAAATAGCCTTTGACTTAGTAAAACTTTTGTACAATTGTCACGAATGCCTTGAGTTAAAATTTCGCGTAAAATTCCTTAGAAAACATTTGTTTCGATATTCCTGAAGTAAGATAAATTTCCACTTTCATGGTGAATATAATACTGAACCACTAAAATTTCAACATAAAAATACATACCATAGAAATTATTTTCTAAATGCTTTTACTATGAATTTAAAAGTAAACGATATTTTATCACAAAGGGACTTTTCAAACAAAATCTAAATTGTGTCACGAGCACCGGGGTATCTATAAAAATCAGCTGTCAAAGAAGCCACTGGTGACGTTCCCCGATGGCCGCCATAAACCAAAAGTGACGGCCTTAATGCGATCCTTGCTTTAATTATAAGTGAAATTTCCAAAAATTTCAACCCCCCAAACGCCCCGTTCTAACCCATTAGCGGAACTTTTCAAAACTCGCACTTTTCAAACTGTTGTTTGTCAAACGCGGTTTGGCAGATAGAGTACTTGCTCGTCAGAAATGTTATTTGAATTGTAATTATTGGATTTTTTTATATAATTGGGTTTTGAAAAGTTTTTTTTTTGGTTAAGTTAATTATGTTATGATGGTGTGAAAGAAGCAGCCTAATTTTCCGTGTTTCATAGAAAACATAATATTTCAAATAGGATACTTAGTAATAAAATTTTTAAACGAAATGTAAATAGAGTGAATGGCTATTTTAATCTGTAAAAGAAAACAAAGGTTTCTATTCTTCTTGAAATGTATTTCTAAAATACGTTTAAACCATATTTTTTGGTATGGTGATGTTGATTATTTTTGTATAATAAGAAAAGATCATCATAATTATTGACTATCCTCACTTTAACAACGTCTCTCAGAGTCCAATACTGCACAGGCATTAATTGTCACATAAACTTTTTATTCTCTTCAAAAGATGTCACAATCTTTACCCTAAAAAAATCTTTTCTCGATTCACATCAGCAGAACTTTTTCAGCGATAGCTAAAATCGAAGAAAATAATTGTTGTACCAACATAAGTTGAATTTTCTTTCGATATATATACTATACAGATATATTAACATGACTTCCAGGCAGCTTAAGTTTGAGGCCAGTTGAGGCCAGGGGCAGAAAGTGTGACTTCAAGCGCGATTGGTTGTGGGTTCGATCCTCACTCGAGGAAATGAAATAGTTATTGAAATTTATACTCCCATTTCTTCGCTCTGGTGTTGAGGCAAAGCGCGGCGTTGAATACCACCACTTAACACGCAATGTGTCCAGTATTCGAGGGAAAATGGGGATCGGAGTGTCTTATCACTAGGTTCCCTCTGCCTAACCTGCTGTGGGCGGGATACAGCGTGACTTCCATTAAATTGGCCTTAACGGCTTTGTTTGTTCCGATAAGGACGTAATTTAGAGAGTGACTGATGAACGTAAGATTTGCATAATGAATGTTGAGTTGTGAATGTGTTGAAGGCAGCGTTTGCAGGTAATTTACATATTTGTTTTGCAATCGACTTGAGTACCCGTCGGTACCCTTATCTTTAAATGTGACTTAAAAGTGATAAGAATCAAACATAAATTGCATGTTAGATAATGGAGGGA
>FASU01064521.1:0-14708 GCA_001486225.1 Heliconius pardalinus sergestus
ACAATTCCACCCTGTATAATATATATTGTTTAAATTAAAATAAATTTGAATTACTTTATATTTTAACGTGTACCCTAAAATATGTTACAATATATTTTATCTCTATATTTACAATCAAAGCCACATGTAATATAAATGAAAAAACGAAGATTTTAATGCCACAGATAGTTAAAATATAATAAATATTAAAAATATAAATTGCAGATTTCTGACATATTTCATCATAGCAACCTAGTGTTAAAATTTACTGCACTCAGTTTCCCACGCACTGCACTATTATCAAGACATTGCGTATTAAATGGCGGAACTCAACGCCCCGCTTTGTCTACCAGGCTGGATAAATGAAAATAATTAACGCGATAGCGTTATTCTCCCTCGTGTCGATCAAAATCAAATCTAAAGGTGTTTTTAGAAACCTCCAGCATTATTACTGTTACTGATTATTTATGAAGGACTAGGAAATGAAATAGTTTCAAAAATATGACAGATACATTTAAGTATTCCGTTTTAGCTTTCTAATATTTTAAAATGATGTAATCGCAAATAACAAAAATATATTCAGCAAACAGCAGCAAACAAAAAACAGCAAACATATATAATACTAGTATCATTCATTGTTGTTCTTGGTCAAAACTTATAATATTTTTCGAAGTTGTCATTATTTCTTTTTAAAAAACTAAATCCACAAGTAAAAGTTAGTTTCTGCAATAAAATGAATAAAATTTATTTTGACTATATTTATCCCAAATATCTATTTTAATTAATCATAATCTGTGCAATATACAAACTATAATTTTAAATATTATAATTATAAAGTTAATAGCTACATCACTAGTTTAGAAAACACGTCAAGTTACATTTATCTCTTCATCAGAAGCGCTCGCATCACTATCGAAATCCTCTTCCTCCATATTGCTATAAACATTTTCCCGCGCAAATAACGAATTAGTAGCCTTATCGTCAAAACGATAATCATTAGATGTAGTAGTATAAATTTTATTTTTAATTTCTTCATCTTCGTTGGAAATTGGCGACATTTTGGGTTTATCCACTTCAGCATCAGATAGATCTGGGTGAGGATTATTTTTATTGGGTAGAGTTTGCTCCCTGGAGCCGCCGGACGCGAGAAGTTCCCGCTCTTTAGAGTTCCGCCATTTCATGCGACGGTTTTGGAACCAGATCTTAACCTGTAAAAGAAATATTAAATTACTTAATCTATAGGTAATTAAAATAAAGACCTTTGTAGCGCAGTGGTACAATGTGTGCCTGCGAAAACAGGATGCTTGTGGGTTCAATTCCCACTGATTCGGGGGCATGAATTATTTAATATTTTCTCTAGCTCTTGTAGCAAGGGAAAGTGCGGCGTTGAATTCCGACCCTTAAAACACAATGTCTCGAAAATTCGACGGTGCGTAGGGCAGAGTATCTACGTTTTCTAAGTTTTCTCTGCCTACCCTGCTATATGCGAAATACAGTATGAAACTAAAAATACTTCAAGATTCGAACCTACGACCTCATCACCCATGTCATACGGTTTCGCAATAAAAATGTGCGTTAAACTAAAAATAGAAAAAGAACCATTCTGACCCCCAATTGCGTATACAATAATAAAAGAACACGCCCACCATCAATAAGCCAACGTCACCCACAAATCCATTCTTTACACCAAAAACTGTTATTTCACCCAAAAAAAAAGAAAAATAGAAAAAAGAAGCGATTCATAACATTAACGATTATTGTTTTTTTATTACATTTTTTCTTTTGCTAACGCACGCGTTGTTTTTTTATTATTTCAATTTGTCTTTAAATTAAGTAATTATGATACGTTTATAGAAAATGTTTTAAGAGAACAAGGAATTGAACGTGGGCCATTGTGACTACTTGAAATATGTTTAAAATGGTTAATTATGATTTTCATTCTAGTTTCATTTTTCATTCATTCTAGTTTTTATTACCACTTAGTAGTTAGTACGGAAGATAATTAGTTCGCTATTTAATAATATTAGTTATTATTCTATAACTATCGTCTAAAAATTGACGATTCATGAAATGATTAAGGCCAGTCGTGGCGTGGCGTTGTGACCCACAGGGGTGCAACTGTAAACGCGAAAGTTTTGGGTTCGATTCTCACTCGAGGTAAATATCGAGGAGAAGAAATATTTAATATTTTCATTTCCTCCCTTTGGTAACGAGGCAAAGCGCGGCATTGAACACCCAACATGTAATGCCACTATAATTCGGCGAAATGTAGGGAACGGAGGTATACTAACTAGGTTCCCAGGTTCTCTCTGCCTACCCTGCTACTTTTTGTTTATAGTGTGAAGCAAAAGAAAAAATATTGAAATTATTAATTACGGCAGAGATAAGTAGAGGGAACCTAGTACTCTGTACTCCACTTTTCTTCCAAATACTTTGATAGAAACCTTTATACATAGGCATGAAAATAATTATTTCGTCACAAAATAAATTCACAATTTTTACAACATAATGTTAGTGATAGCCGTAGATGATAGATGATCTATGCATTTTATTTTTACTTTAAAAAATGATCGCTGTAACAGCATAGTTGGGATGTCTTTGGCTAAAAAAGATAGTTGCTAATTCGCAATACACTTAGAAGAATAAAAGTAAGTATATATTAAGGAATTAGAATACGCAAAAACTAGTAAAAACTTTTCAAAAAGTAATTGGCAGAGTTAAAAGTTCCTTTATTAGCTCTATGTTGTGTTTGCCTACATTGTAATAGGTAGGTAATGACAAAGATGATTTTTTTTAATTCAAAGTATAATTATTTACAAATTAACTGCTTGATTTACTATTATTTTTGATCTCTCTTGGACTAACAATACTGATATTGGCAAATCGTTATTATTAATAAGAATATTATCAGTTTGGAAGTCGTAAGGCACTTTTTATAAGAAGAACAAAAATGTAACTCAACAGCTGCTCTTATAAAGTTACTCATTTTATCTAGATTTTTATAATTTCCATATTCTTTAATATTAGTAGACATCTAAATTTGTGACGAAAACGGATATGAATTGAAAATGACAAATCACTTCCACGGAACCAATCGGTTATTGATCGTTTTCGAAATTCGAACGAATCATTTGTCAATTTTAAATGTCGAATGTTTTTTGGCGCGACTTTTGTTCGATAATTGAAATGTGAGACGAATTATGTAGATGTCAAATTTTTTTTTTTATATAATCTATATATCAATTTAATTTTATTATAATTAATTATCTTGTTTTGTAGTTATAAATTATCTTAAACGACTGATTTCAATTGCTTAATGTTAATTAAGCTAGTTTGTATATTATGTACCTCCTGAATATCTTCATTGTAATAGCCATTTTATTGCTTTTCAACTTACTTTACTTACTGTAATTCTTTTTAACACTATTTATTTATATAACTATCTACTATTTTAGGCAATTACTAATTAGATATCCGCTATTAGGGGAAATTATTATTAAAATTATATAAAACTTGGCCGCATTTGTTTTTGTTTTTATTATGTTTGTATTTTGTGTTTTTCGAACTACGCGCCACGCTTTGCCTCGGGACCAGAGCAAGGATATGAAAATATTTAATATTTCATTTCGTCGAGTGGGAATTGTATCCAAAACCTGTCGTGTTTACAGTCGCAGTGTCGCGTGAGGCCCTAGCGTCACGACGGACCTCAAGAGACAAGAGAGTAATATATTAACAGAAATATCGTATACATTATACATATAATATAATACATATAAAACACCCTTGACCGCGTCACGTCGTCGCGCATTTAGCGACAATACGCCGCCGCCAGCTGACGCGACCCTTTCTGACTTTCCTACTGTATACTAGTGATGCAATTATATCGATATTTCAATGTTATGTTCATCGACTTTTTCTTTATTTTGTAGAGAAGACAAAGAATTTTTGCAAAACTTTGCTTTGTTACTTCCCTACTTATAGGTTGCAGCATGATATAATAGAGATTATTGCCAGCTCATAAGATTAGTGCGTTAAACCAAACAAATTCTCGAGTTTCATAATATTACTAAAGAAGTATAGATAGATATTAGATAAAGATTGTGAAAAAGGTATAGCTTATTATAATAAGTAAGTAGGTACACTTATTGTAACAAAAACATAACATGATTTAAACATGATTTAAAATACAAGTATAAATTTCATTTAAAAAGCCAAAACAAAGTTCTTCATGCTGATGAGCAATTACTGCACTAGCGTTCTAAATGTTAATATCGACATAATCTATCGACAAAAATTCGAAGATTCACCCCATCCCTAAACAAGACAAGGGGTGCGACAGACTCAGAAATCAGAATTAATTACTTTTTGACATATTCACTTTTATTGCGATTTATACCGAATAAAGAGATACCGACGCGCAACTAATTTGTAGAGGGGGGGTTTGATATTGTAGTAATTATGATATATTAGTTCGGAATATCTAATAGATTGGGCAAGCTGTTGCATTTTATAGATTATGAGGGATAACAGCTGTGTGTGTATGAAATTTCCAATGATTTGAAACATGAGGTAAAACGTCTAAGTATAACAAAAGAAAGTAGCTTCACGTTTTTTTCTACCGTGGCAGGGGGGCTCAAAGGAAACCTAGCGCTAACATTATAAGTACAGTACCTATTTTGAGTGGCGGCACTCAACGGTACGACGCCAAAAGAATTATCTTTATCATCTTCCTTTTATTATTGTTCTAGCACGTTACTAGTTAATTGAATATGATTTTTTATTCATTCGTTAATATAAAAGGCATTTAGGTATGTAATTTGTTACGTGACCACAACAATTTAACCAAGAATTTATTTAGAGATTATCCAGAAACTTTCCTTCTTTTATAATACAGCAGAGAAGGCAGCGGGAAACTAGTGTTAAGATAGCGTTCTCCAATTTCCTCCGAATTTTGGAGGCATTGGGTGGAGGCATACCTAAAATATATTAAATCACTACAACAATTTATCCTAGCATTTATGTAATATAATTTCTAGATATTTCAGTACATAAGATACAGCGTGTTCATTTCGCAATAGTAAATACAGGCTGAATAAATTTCAACCAGTGCCCAATGAATGATTTTCGGACCGCGTATCCAAATTTGAAATATTCATATTTGGTATGAATATTCAAACGGCCCGCTGTTTATTCACGTTCCAATTTCAAAATATTCGCATTTATTTATTTTGAATTGGGAAACTTTTTTGTCGGCGCGCTTTTGTGACTGACATTACTTACACGTTTTGTTTGTGTAATGTCAGAAGTTGATTTTTTTAAATGTATTCAAATAGATATTTGCAGAAATGGTTTCCAACCCCTTTTACCTTATGGTAAGTTTGTGTTATTAGTTCTTTGTTGAGTAAATATTAAAGTTACATATTTAAATAGATGTTTAATTTGAATATAATAAAAGATTGTTTGGAATGTATTTTATGTGAAAGCTTTCTCTAAAGTTAAAATAATATCTATTTTTGCAATGAAATTAAATTATTTGTTTTATACATAGTGTATTCCATTTTATTTAATAAAAATATTACAGCACCAATTTAAATGTGTAGGTTACTTAGTATCAAAATATACCTTTTTAAACTTGGTTTTTTAATGGTTTTTAAAGTTGAATTTTGTGTACAAATAACATTAAATAGGTACTACAAAAACATAATAATTATTAATATATTTTAAAAAAGTAACCCCATATAAAGGCACCCAAAGCCACAGATAACCAATAACTTGAGTACAGATAATACTATTGTTTAGAACAATTAATTTGAACAAAGGTTTAGGAGATAACACTCGGACTAAAGATGGTGGTTCGTGAATATGAATGTCTTTGAAGTCTGTATTATCTTGTTAGGTATTTGTGTTAATTGTTATTTTAATGTTTAAAGTAGTAATATTTGAATTTGTAGATAAATCCTTGGATTCAAATTTGTATAAGTTACTTCTATGTAAGTAGAAACAATTAGAAAACTTATAAAAATTCATGGAGTTTTAAAAGAAATGTGAGAATATAATTATATTTATTGAAATTACAATAAGTGGTCACATTATGTAATTACAATGACATTATAATGTCATTGTAATTAATGTACTTTATTACGAAGACACTATAAAAATAGTTAAATATAAATACTTTAATATGCTTTTATGTAAAAACACTTCACACGCACATAGCGGTAGGCAGAGAAGAAAGAACCTGGGAACCTAGTGTTAAGTTACCCCGTTCCCTACTTTCAGGAGGTATTGCGTTTCGAGTAACTCAGGCCGGGCTTTGCAAACTGGGAGTGCTAGTTACGATTGATAATATTAAAGGCATTAAATACGATTAAAAATGGTACAGAAATAATGTATTAAATACTATATGTGGCATATTTTTTCAGCAATAGAAAAAACAATCTCAACAAAATATACTTGTATAAATCATAATAAATAAATAAATATAAAGCCGCTTTCACACTCGCTCCGTATCCGCAATCTTGGCGCGCTGGTTGCGTTTGACATTAAATAATTGTTGGGCGCCGGCCGATGGGGCTGTGCTACTGTTCTATTAGATGTGGCGGTATTTATTTTTAAATATAATCACTTTTTAAGTTAATGAAGGTTTTACGAATGTTATTAAGCTGTTGCTATTGTATGTAAGTAAGTATAAGTAGGTAGAACCTCGGAAACTAGTGCATAGACACTGTATTCGAGGCATTGCGTGTTGAGTGGTTAAACTCAACGCCACGCTTTGCCTCGTTTCCAGAGCGAATAAATGATGAATATTAAAATATTTCATTCCCCCGACTGGATATAGAACTCACAACCGCTATACAGTTGCACGCTTGTGGCCTTAAATGTTACATTACTTAAGAAAAAGGTGTAACTTTAAAAATTATGTAACTATTCGAAAAAAATTTAGAGAATGAAAATCTATTAGCATTTTCCGTTGCTAAGTTCAAATTAGTTGTATATTAGAATTTGTGGTATATCGTATAAGTTTTGTTTCACCCGGGCACGACGATATTATTTAACTAATATCCCAGGTTTTACCCGTTCAACGCCCAGTAACCCGCCACGCGCAACACCCAATATCTTGAAAATTGAGCGGTACCTACGTAAGGAACGGAGTGCTTTAACACTCTCCCTTTTCGCCTTTATCTGCACTGCTATATGCCGAAAAAACATAATATAAATTGTAGCCTATGCGCTATTTTAATCCACATTTAAGCTATATGACTGTTAACTTTTATCTAAATCCTTTCAGTAGTTTTTGAAACAAACTAAAAATACTGAAAGCGTAGGTAACAAACAAACACCCTCACAAATTTTCACTTTATAACATTAGTAAGATAATAAAAATAGCATGTCCTATTCCATTCCATTCGTAACTCTATAATTGGGGGAAAGGAATTTGTTTAATGACGGCATCCCGAGGGGTTGAGCTCGGATTGTGATGCTCGATCCAGACTTTTTATATTTTATCACGAATTAGAAACCTTTGTATAACGTTTTGATTGATGGCGCCTTGTTTGTGTTTTTATTTAATGTAGGAAAATTTTTGAAAATGTTTGTTATATCGATTTAATGAAATGTAAGCTATATTTTTTTATTATTACAAAGCAATTGTTGGATGTGTAAATGTTTACTGCACACGTGGTGGTAGTAGGTTGGATCTGCAAGAAATTATCAACTTTGAAATCATTTTCATTCCCCACGAAAGAAAACGCGGTGTTGGGTTCTGCCACTCAACATTAAAAACGACACGACGTTTCTGAACTTCAGGTATCTACAGAAAAACTAGCTATTAGTGCTCTACTCCCTATTAGATTCCTGCTGAATGAAAAAGCCTCCTGCTCCTGCCTTTACGATACAGCGTGTGGCTGTGTTTTATAATAATCTACCTAGTTTTATTATAAACTACAATTTTTGTAAAGATTTGTTATAATTTGACTAATATAACAAAAAAAGCTTAGCGAGCAAAACCACGTCTAAGTCGCTTTTTCACAAACTTTACAAATGTAGCAATTTAACACAAAACAAACCCACAATAACAGGCAATGAACCACATATATAAAGTCTAATCCAAACATTGAATAACAGTAAAACCTGCTTGCAAGTATCCTATAAAAATCAGATATCATAAAAAGGCCGGTGCGAGGAACCGAACGCAAAAATAAAAAAAAATAACGACCAATCACAAGCTCGGATACACTTTTACACAATACAATTCCACCAATAGAAAACCGTTTTAAGACGCAACAGCTACATACAACTGTCTCGCTCTAACTCGAGTAATATATGTATATCTATTCCATTCGCATTGTCTTGAGTCGTTCAAAGGTTATATGAAAAATTTATGGCTGTCATTTTTTCCGTTTTGGCGCAATTTATTTTTCATTTGTGTGCTTTTTATTTGTTTTGAAATGATCAAGTGAGAGATTTTTGAGATCTATTGCAGTAAATGTCTCTGGATAAAGAAGGATATTTTTTTTAAGTAAGTACACTAACATTCATGTATTCAAACACTTTGCTGCATTAAATTTGTTGTCAGTTTAGTGAAATGACTATAATAGCTTACTTTAACAATTGTTAGTTAAAAAATAAGTTTGTAGTACAATTACAAAACAATTATGAACCATCAATAACAACGAAAAGAACCAACGGACAAAAGAGGAAGACATACATACCTAATGAAAGTTGGAACAGTTTTTTCTCATACAAATTATGAGTTTAATTAAAAAACTTTATAACATATTATTTATGACGTTTCTACCTCTATAAGCTATAGCGAGAGAATTTAAATAAGACGTCATCATTGCGCTGACAATACAAATTTAACTGTCTACGGTGATGGTCCTAAGTTCTAATAAACTTAAGGGAGCATTTTCACTTAAATATTTCTCTGGACGTGGACAAAGTAGGCTACGCGGAGAGCCTAGTCTCGATGTATTCTTTTCTTCTCTTTTCGGCTTAGTTCGTTAAATATTACGTGTCGTGTTGAGAAACTCAAAGCCGCATTTTGTATGAGTAGAGAGGAAAATAATTCTTTGCCCCTAGTGGGATTTGAGTCCACACCCATCTCGCTTGTAGTCAGATATTGTCCCACTGCATTTGAAGCTGCTTAGGGATTTGTTATACTATTTTAATGTATTATCCACTAGTCCTCCTAAGACTGGATTCTTTTTACCTGCCCTGCCATATACGGGATAGAAGAAGAAGAATAAAATGTTGTTACAAACCAAAACCGTTTTTTAAAAAAAATACGATAAAAACACATACCGTCTATATGTTTCCAACGTACTCGGATAGAGGTTCCACGTAATTACAATATGTATCACTCAATAACTACACTACACACTAGATACCTTCCAATCAGGGCTTCCGCCGTTTGACTCCATTCCACTGCTTTTATTGTCTTTTTCACCTAAAAATCAGTAGTGCCTAGGGAAACGAACCTAGCACTAAGGCTTCCTTTGCCTAGGACACGGGTCGGATACAACGCGAAGTGTTTTCAGTCCAACGAATTGCCGGCCTCAAATTGTAAATTTTATACTCTGTTATATACTATGTTATTATACTATGTTAAGAATACTTGACACTAGTATTCTTTTAATTAATTAATGATTGAATTCATAAACTACAGTCTACACCAGAATAAAAAATACTTGACACTCCACTATTACCACCACTTTTGAAATACTTCTTTTTTTATTTTAAAGGCTTTAAACAAAAACCAATCAAATCGAACTCATCCCTCCTCTCCCTCTCTTCCCTTTGCCCCTTTACCGAGACCAATTCAATCCCAAAAGCTCTCGCGGAATTCAATCGACAATCGACATATTATCTCAAGCCGAAAACAAAATGCCGGGTTTTTAGTTCGCACAAAATGCAAATAATAAGTAATTGTGTTGGCTGTAGGGGTTGTCGGGGGTTGTCGGCTGTTCCTGACACACCCCTGCAGGCCGGGATTTTTTGTGACACGCTCCCCTTCCTTGGTTATGGTTGATATCTTAAAGTTACGCTATTTTGATGTGTGCGGATTATTTACTTTTGTTACTTTTGGCTTTGGCTTTTTGAGATTTTTTTGTTTATAGTTGGCTTGTTTTTTGGTTGGGTGGTCTATAGCCTTGGAGTAAGTAGTGTTGATGATATGAGAGAAATGTGGTGACCGGAGTAATGCATAAACAATTGCATAAATATGATTTTTTATTTGGCCTTTAAAATGTATTGTATTGTGTGTATAGAGAGTACAAAAATACTGCAAGTTCAAAAATAATTTGAATTAAGGAACTAACTCGTCGTATATTCGTAATCGTCGTAATCGTCTGATTTACAGACACATTTAATCCTTGCGTAATCACTTAAGCATATTCAGAAAAATAATTATAATAGCTTCACGCTGTATCCCGCATAGAACAGGGTAAGAAAGAGAATTTAGTGTTAAGAAACCTTTCTCCTCTCTAACAATTTTATTGAGTTCCGCTACTTGCACGGCGGTATAAGAGTGTTAAAACTATGTTCCCTCTGCCTACTATGCTATACAGTGTAAAGGTTAAAAAAATAAAATAACCCCGAAAACCAAAGAACTCACCTGACTGTCTTTCAATCCCAATTTCTCCGCAAGCTTCTTCCTATCTGGCTTCGAAATATATTTTTGGACTTGAAAACGTTTTTCTAATCCTTTTCTTTGTAAATCCGAAAATACCGCCCTTCTCATCATACCGCGACGGGGTTTTCCTATATAAATAAAATGTTAAGTTAAAAAAAATATATAAAACATAGATACTTATTTGAGCTATAAATTATATAAGTCTACAGTCTACTTTTTAGATATATTAGCTGGTCGAGGGGGTTCGAACCCTTGAAGTGTTTTATCATTCAGGTCCTGGCTCCTTCATCAGACGTATCAAGTCATCAAGTTGATTATACCAAATTAATGTATTATCACTTGCGCTACGTATAACTGACTTGTTTCAAGATTGTACAGTTATTACAATCCAACCAAATCATCTTCCATAGACTTTATTATTTAATTACTAAATGAAAATATAATTACATTAATATTGTCAAACAATTTGCGAGTAGGTATAATTATATATATTTTCTTATTGCAAGGTTTGAACCTATAACCAATTTAGAAAAAAACATGACAGACAGTAATCTTTCATCGCATAAGAAACGTTTTTCTGCAATAATGCCGACATATTGTAACGACAGGCTTGTTATTTTGATAAAAGGGGAATCACCTACCTCTGGAACTATGCGCCCAGGGGAAGCCCCCGGGAAGAGGGAACACTTGGGTGTGCGCTTGTGCTGGCCGTACTGAAGAAAAAACAATTAAATTAGGTTTTTTATAATCCTAAATGAATGAATATAGAAATACTAAACTTAGTTATACAAGCCCTAATAGTCTTTTTCAGTTAATAAAAAGGGAACAATAAAAATGTGTCAATGAAAAACTTATTTTTTCAATGAATAAAATATTTATTTATAAAAAATCTATATGCATACTTAATGATAAAATAAGTAGATACAAAACCTTGGGCTACAAGGCCTTGAGTTTCGCTACCTATCTTAAGTTCTCAGAAACAGAACAGTCTTCTTTTTTTACAACAATAAAAAAAGGCTATACTCTAAACTATATTACATTCAATTTCTCAATATGACCGTTGCTATTGTCAAAAAAAAAACATCAAAATTCTAACAGATAATTTACAAAAAAAAAAAACGATTCGCAAACAACCTCAAGACCGTTCAAAACCTCTGTTTTTATTATCACACTCAATTACACCATAATCTGTACAGCATATTGAAGTTTCAGATTATATCGAACAAATAAAGGGGACGGGACAATAGCTCTAGTTTTGTGCTAACTGCTTTTTTAATAGTTTATTCTGGTAATGTTTTTTTTATACTGAGATTTGTAATGTTGATTGTAATATTGTCTATTATTTAGTTTCATGCATAAGTAATAAATATGGTAGGCAATGCTAACTTAGTCTTAATACCCTACATGTTTCAAGACATCGGAACTCAACATCTTGCCAGAACGAGAATGTGATGAATAAAAGGTAATTCATTCCCAGTTGGAATCCAACTCGTATACGTCCTTATGAGTTGAAGAATATCATCAGTTAAATTGAAATGATTGAAAATGAGGTTTTTTACATCAACCCAGTCCGCTATCAACATACTTTTTCTCATATTCAAGACAATTTAAGACCATCCATATCAATGATTTTTAATGATGATTTTTTTAAGAATTTCTAAATTTTGTTTCAAATGTAATCACCTTTTTAAAATATTATTTCTATAGAACATGATTCGTAACGTCTAGGAACCTTATAAATCAGAAATACTTACCCAAATAAGGATGATGACAATGCGCCAACAAATGTTGCAAGTGTTGATGTTGCACTGGTATCGGTCTGCTGGCGATGGGCTTAGCTATCGGCCAGGGGTTGCCTATCACTGGTTGACGGTATTCTGTTGAAGAAATGTACGTGTAAGCCAAAATAGACGTTTTTTTAAATTGGTTCTTAAATCTATATTAATGTTGTAAATGTTAAGAGTTTGTTAGGTTGATTTCGCCTATCTGAAAAATTATGGTTTTGTATAGGAAAAATATTTTAGTGTTGGATAGGGCGTTCATTCAGGACGGCTTATACGTTAAACCAACCAACTGTATCAACGGAAGCCGGGAGGTATAAAGCCGGCTCCCGCATCTAGAGTGTTTCATGTGTCGTACACAACACTTATTCACTCCTATTCGACCATGCGTTTAATTTAATATCGGACTAAAAAAAATTAATCAACATTTAAAAACTTCCAGACACACTTCACATCTAAAGAAACCAACTAAAGTTAAAAAAATCATTTTTTTAATAACTGCAAATATTTAAAAATTCGCATTCACTATAAACAAGTGGGCTCGAACTTAATTACATCCACCTTCCAAATCGACAATACGTCCTTGAAACGAAGTGGTTTTAAATAAAAAAAAATGAAATATAACCATTATTCAATTAAGTAAAGACGCTCCAAGCATAAAACGATCGGGTAATCGCTTCGCCCTAATCGTATAGAGCTATTATAAACAGAGCGGGATCTTTAGCTATTAGGACCAAGGTGGGAGCGGTCCGAGGTTTTGTGAAGAATATTGAAATAAATCTATTACTGGGTTTCTATTACTTTCTATCTTTGAAGTCCTCGTAGTCCAGAATTTGGCTATATAAGTGATGGTTGTGATTTCGATTTGCATTTGAGAGAACGAATTATTTCCTTTTCCTTGTTCTACTTACAAGACAATTACACAGTGAATTGGAATCCGTGGATTTACAACAATAAAAATCATAATATGCTACAAAAATCTATCATTTTTATGGTAATCTATAGAGCATAATTATAATGATTACTTATGGAACTCCACAAAATATTCCGTGAATATAGTGCGTGCACACTGCATGCGCCAGAATAAGTAAGTGATCTTTTGATGTGTTTTTTTTAATTTATTACATACTTTCCTAAATATTACAAAAATAAAATAAGTAAAATAACATGAACCAATAATAATTATAATCAAACCGCTAATCGTTCCCAACTTACCCCCAACGGCAACACCCCAGCGATTTCTTACCACCCCACTGTCAAAGGCACGCCGGCGCCGCGCGTTATATATTATATTATGGCCTTTGTAATGCTATTAATCTTGTTCAAAGTGTTTTGTTTTTGACTCCGGCGTATTAATTTAAAGCTTGTATTGAAAGGTTTCGCGATATGTTCAGTGTTCACCTATTGGGTGTGTTGGGGTTGGGTTTGTGGGACCGTATGTGGATAAACTACTACTAGATCATCGATATCATCCTGTGTCAGTACTCAATATGGTTAGTTAGTGTATAAGAATTTTTTTATCAGTAGTAGGGGTAAGCAGAGGGAACCTTGTGTTAAAACACTTTGTTTCCCACTTTCCGTCGAATTCTGGAGGTAGTGGTTGTTAAGTGGCGGAACTCAACGCACTTTACCTCGAGAGATGTAATTTAGTGTATAATATGTTCGTTATATAGAGCGTAAAGCATAAAAATGTCGAAAGTAATTCTCGACGTTAGGAATGCAGTGATCGATTTTTAAACATTGAAACAAGTGCTGATGCACAGTTATGCATGATGGCCATGCCCAGAACTCTATTTGATTTGAAATGACGTTAATAACATTTTTGGTCTTCATGGATTATGGCGAAATGAATTGTGCTCAACTGGCACGTTCGAAAAGCCATATATCAAGAGTTAAATTCAAATCATGGATTACTGAGGTTGATAACAACAACAAGCTATAATAGTTTGTGATACTGCAACCGGAAAACTGGGTTGTAGGTAATCATTTTTACGAAAAAGCGACAGTTGATCATAGGTGAGTTCATATTCCGACTCGCTCTTGACCGAATTAAAATTGTCCTGAAAAATTAAAAGTGTACCTACCTGCAATAATAAGTAATAAGAATATTAACTTTCTACTTCTTTTGGAGAAAGCAATCGAGAATCAACATTTTATGTTGTCGAACTAAACAAAAATAACGAAAATATTTAATATTTAAATATCCTTTTCAGTAGGATTTAAATCAACACCCATCGATTAATCAAACAAGTTAACTGCTGCCTCTTCCCTTATAACGACGAGTTGATTACTTCTAGTTTCAACCTCGCCGTCGA
>FASU01064606.1:0-15042 GCA_001486225.1 Heliconius pardalinus sergestus
ACAAATATTTGAAATCGGTTAACTTTTTTAAATTGCCCATATACTACAATTTCTCTAAATCCCATGTTATGTTATATTCTTCGGGGGTTCTTAACTACACTGGTCTTCAAATTTTAGCTATTTCTAGAAATTATCCACCTTTTAGTTGGTGACGATTTATTTCCAAGATTGCGGAGATAGCGTCGGGATTAAGTTACAAAACACAAATACCGGTGTATCGATAGCGCTAATCAATTAGAGGCATAATCGCTCGATTGATTTAACTACGGGAAACTGGCCACTACTCAACGTCGGGCTCAGTGTCTAGCACTTGCTGCTTATTGCTAGTATTTGAATTATTCTCATACAAAAATGTTAATGTAGCGGGTTAAGTTAGTCAATTCTTTAGTTGTCGCGATAATAACACAACTTTTTTTGGGCAGGGAGAACCTTGTGTTAAGACACTCCGTTTCCCATTTTTCATCGAATTCAAGGCATTGCGTGTTGTTTGGTGGAGAAAAAATATAAATGTTAATAAGTAATATTCAATTCCCCTAGTGGGAAGCGAACCTATAATTGTTTCGTTACTTTATTTATCATGAATTATTGGATAGTGTTTATTTCAAAACAAAATTATTAATGTAAATAAGTATTGTTTAACAGATGCTGCATAATGTCATCTTTTAACGCCTACATAAAAAATTCTAAAAAGTTAAAATGAATAAACAAAATAATAATTATTTTGTTAATAATTGTAGATAATAAAATTTGGCTTTACCTTTTACACATATAAAATAAGTACAATATTATTGAAAGTGAAACCTTGTAATTCGATAATTCTTAAAATTGAATAAGATCACCGAGTTCACACATCGTATTGTTGCTTTATGGCTTATTTTTGGACTTAATAAGTAATTTTTTTTTTATTGAAAACGATTTTATTGTATTTAATTTTTATCTCACATACTTATAACCTGGTCTCCTATAAAAGATTGATATTGCAAGATATAATGAAATACACAGTTTGTATAACATAATAGCTAGTATAATATATAATTAGTAACACGTTTATATCTCATAAAGCGATATAGATTTTAATCAATGAACTCCTACTGAGATTGGTTATCGCAACGAACCTAGATAAAATTCCAGTCCGACCTGTCACGCTGTTTTCCCATCTTGTTTTCTCCGGACCAATTGATGTTATCATTTATCAATAAATTGATCTAATGCTGGACGTGTAAGCTTTAGAGGAATATTTTCACTTCAAAAGGCTGGATGAAATGGATTTATTCTTCTATAGGTAGATACTTACGTCAGGAAGTAATATCTTTTCATATGAAAGTTTGTTTTTAAAAGTGTCGTATATAAAATCTCTATTTTCTTATCATTTGTGTTTCAAATAATTTGAATCTGTTTGACATTCATAACTTCGCATTGTCAGATATTATGTTATCAAGCACCATTTAATGCTAAAAAACTACATTTGCATAAATACCAGCCCAAAAACAAGCATTTTATGCCACACACTTTTAAAGTTCCAAATCTGGTCACATTCTTTATATAATTTTTATTATTTTTAATGAAATTATCTTACTTTTAATTACTACCTACCCCTGTATATATATTTGAAAAGCTACAAACATTGTCTAACGCTCATAATAAAACTTGTTTATTATGCAGTACATAATGATATTTTAATTAAAATGCTTATAACGTTATTTGTATTACGATTGCAGGATATCACAAAAGAAATCTCACCGTCTCGTCCGGCGACCCTGGCATACTATCTACCTATATATATTTCTCGTTCTACCCTCAGTTTTATTTCATAACAAAGCTTTGCTAAGTTTATCTTTATACACTAGATTGCAAGGGTGTGTCAAATCTGACAATCTCGTACGTTGGTTCATGCATCAAGATTTAGTGTCGCAAGCTCTAATAACCTTGTATGTATGTGCTCGGTGTAATCTAATTTCGTAGTCTGCGGTTAGGTAGGTTAGGTATGCTAAACCATTTTATATGAAAAAGTAACACATAATTATAATGGAGATTTGTTTTATTTTTTTATGGTTAATTATAGTCAAATCAAATCAGCTTATCTCGTATTTTGGACACAGCAGGGTAGGCAGAGGGAACCTAGTGTTAAGACACTCTGTTCCGGCATTGCGTGTTGAGTGGCAGAACTCACCGCCGCAATTAAAAAAATATAGTCAAGGAATAATAAAAGATCATCAAGCAAATATCGTCGATATCAACCCTTCATATTGACGACTCTTCCAATTAGTCAGCATGCCTTTAATACAATACAATGCTGCGAGGGATTTAAGTACCGCGTTGTATAATATCTCTAACGAATGGATAATTTTTTCTATTTTATTATTGGTATAAAGTTTTATATAAAATGTTTCTATGAATATTTTATTAAAAACAAAAAAAATATATAATCAAATATTTATAATATTAACTTATAATATACTGCTGCATTTTTGTTCTACCAAATGATACGATAGAAGCGTTATACATTGTTAAATTGATTGTAAAAGCCAAGGCTGGGAGCCACGTAATTTTTTTTTATGTCCGGGTTAGTCACGACACTCTAGAGAGCCTGAACCCTTTTACAACGAGATATAACCTTGCTTTTTATTGCTGCTCGAGGATAAACTAAGGCACTCGAGTGTACAGTTTGACCGCCATTGCTGTGTATTTATATTTAGGTACACATATTGTGAATAAAAAAAAATCTTGATAGCCTTTAATTAGCAATAAATCATTTATAAGGAACATTGATTTTAAACTCTTTGTTAAAATTTGACAGTAACATTATTGTTTAATTTTATTTGTTTTTATTTAAAAAAGTCCGTAAGTCAACTCTATAATTTTTAAATGCAATATAATTTATTCCTTGACTTTATTCATTTATTTATTTTATGGGAAACATAAATAATATGGAAATGCATAATATTACCGATGCAATTAAACTTACAGCTGTAAAAAGTTGAATTTATCGTCGAACATAAGTGCACTCAAGTCTTCCGCCGTGGATAAAAAAGAGTAAACGTCAAAGAAAGTGGTTCCGGTAGGCGAGTGCGATACTTGTACTATACTACTGGTATTATAGCAGGACATTTACTGCTCCTAAATGTTTATGCTGTGGAACAGGGGGCGATAACTTTTCAGGAGGCACTCCCGGCTGCTCTTTGCCTCTGACCGAGCTCAACCCCTAGTGATAATTTATCCTGTTCCATAGTCATGGCGCAGTGTTAAGTGTTGCAGTTTAACTACAGATATTGCAATTAAACTTTAATTGACATAAGATTTTTTTTCGTATTTGCTTATAAGATTTTGTCGTGTTTTTTTGATCAGAAGAGAGGTATATTTTAAAAGATAGGCATGTAATAGACTAAAGAATAAGAAGTCTTAGTATTTTAATAGGAATTCATAAGCAATAAAATAAAAATTTTCAATACCTACTCAAATGTACCTAATCAAAAAACATAATTGAGGTTCATTAATCAATAAAGAAACGAGTAGAATTATATATTATTTACTGCACAACATTCAATTTAATGCTAAAATACCGACTACATTTATATGACGAATCATAAACTTTTACTTTGGCATGCAGTGACTATAATTACGTACTTAAATGCCTACTTCTACATACCCTTGCAATTAAAACAAAAACTTGCAATAAAGCTGTATTCACCGGATGTCTGGCGGCAGGCGAAAACTTGTACAGAGAATAAGAAATAATAATTATATTTATCCTTTTATATAATCAGCATCACGATTTTTATGCATTTGGGTAAAGGGAGAGTAAACTAGTGTTAAGACACTATTTCCCACTCCCACGTTTGCTCTCATTTTGTTGAGACATTGCGTGTTCAGTGGTGGAATGCCGTATTTTATGTATCAGAGTGGGAAAATGAAAATACTTTGCATATTACCCAGAGTTGGAATCGAACCCACAATCACCGCGTTTTTACAGTAAGGCAATATTCCACTGTGCCACGGTGGCCTCAATTTATCCTTTTATTATGAATTAATTACTATCATGATCACCTTGGCACAGAGAATATGTTCATTTATTTATGCGCTTTTTAATGCGAGGGTTGCCAGTTTAAATATCGCGCAATATAATATAACCGATGTCTAATATTTTTAATTATTTAAATAAAATAAGTTCAAGTTCACTCTTGATTTTTATAATATCAAAATATAATAGCGTAATAGAAAATTGGAATAGGTAATACGAGGACTCAAAATTTAAATTTTTAAAACAATACGTATATGTTTATGATTTTTTTTTATTTAAAAATAATTTGTGTTTTCGAATTATTTTTTGGAAATTACCAGAAATTGTCGACAAAGTTATAAGTTGGTAGTAAAATAAGTAATCAAGATAAATGGTATGTCGGTGCAACTTTATCAATAATAATAATTAACCGTTGAAAGCTCATTTGCTTAATTGGTTATCGGCGGCGGCATAAGAAACCACCGTGAATAACAAATCTATATTAGGAACTTATAACTGTGGGACTAAACTCGAAACTTACAATTTAACCTGGCGATTGACTTATCACCCCTATAGTATAGCTTAATTGATATATTTCGAAGAAAAATACATAAATCTTTATTATGAATATTATATAGCTAACAAGTTTTTCCGTAGTTTAGTAACTTTCATATCTACGTAAAGTATAAGCTAGACTTAAGTATTTATTTAATATTTCAGATATTTACAAAAAGTGATACTGATATTAACTTAACAAACGTATAATATCACTTTAATGTTAGATAAACGCTAATTGCTGTTTCTAAGTACGCTTCATAAAATAATATTTGATTATTGAAAATCTACATTATAATTATATTGTAATATAGTAAAGCACATAGTAATTGATAATAATTAATTTCTTGCATTTAACCAGCTTTCTACATGAAAAAGCTCTTAATCCAATATAATTTTATATAAACATTTTAATACCTCTATAAACATGTAAACTACATTAAATACGTTTCAGTGGGAATTCTAGTTAGAAACTAGTAATTATTGATCATCTTACTTTACACCATTTATGACAATCTAAAATGTATAACCCATGGCTTATGTACATTTTATGTAACTTGATTATATAATCTGACTATCTACCATATTTATGCATATAAAGCCGTAAATGTTTTTTTTTAAATGTTAATTGGCGAAACTCAACGCCACGCTTTGCATCGTTGCTAAAGCGAGTACATGAAAATATGAAATATTGCATTTACCCCAGTTAAAATCGAACCCATAGCTGTTGGCTTAAATTATATTTTCTTACTTTAAATATAATGGAAAAAAAGGAAGCATCAACAACGTCTATTCGATAAACCGAATAGATAATCTAATGGTATCGCCTTTAGGCGAAGGAACTTGATGATGATTGATTTTTCTTCTTTCTTCATATTAAAATATGTATGTAGAAATTACAATCAGAACAGATTAGTGCATACGCAAAAATATTTGAATATTCTTATTTATTTGTATAATTTAATAACATGACAGCAGCCTTATAGTTCCGGGAGGGTACGTGGCCAGTAAATCTGGTTACAGCTGTCGTACACGAGCCCATGGTAACTTGATATCAGGTTTTTACGTTAGGCTTCCCGTAATATTGAAACAAATCAGGGGCACAACACATGGCAAGGGATCCAATCTTTGACCTTAATCGAAAAGTATATTATATCGGAACAACGCCAGTATTTCTAATGTTTTTGAAATAAAATAAATTGTATGTGTAGCTTTCTTTTCTTCATTTTGCATCTTTAGTCCTAGACAGGTTATGATAAGTATAGTTATTTACTTTACATAATATGTCTAGGAAATAAAAGAAAAACAATAAATAAAAATTAAATATCTACATAAAATAATACACATAGAATGATTTTAATATTATTTTGACATTGTTATTTTTAATATGAAAATTTATTCAGTAATCTGGCTTAGCTTCCTTTCGTATTTAATCAACTGACAGGCGAGACGCGAGAAGACGTGGGTAGCTCTTAATCGGACGATATGTTAAACCTTCCAAATGCTGCTTACATTAAATAAACGTATTTATTCATAAATAAATATTATATTAAATACAATGCCTCCAGTAAGTAAAACATCTAACATGCCATAAAACTTCACAGTTGGGTATTTTCCTGATTATTTAAATGTCTTCACCTAATCAATATAATAAAAATGCCTATAATCTATTTATTATCAATCTTTTCGTGGGAAAGAGAAAACATTCTTATCAATAAATTGAACAGAACAATTTGTTTGATGTCGATTCAAACATTTTATTATTCTCACCTCCGTTAGCGCTCCCGAGATAGTTATGACATCCGGACACGAGTCGCTCTATACAAAGTAGAGTGGTCGTGACACCCGCTATTCTGGTTTCTCTCCGCAGATTATTTCCCTTACAAATTATTATAGCGCCTATATCTAACATCATAAACGTTAAACTATAGTTTCAATAAACATAAGTGTTTATACATCAATTGATTAAAATAGATAAGAGATACTAAGGCTAATTGAATAACCGGTTTGCAAGCAAGAACTAGCTCGTCAAAATGTATTTTGTATTACTATATAACGTTAAACTTTTTTAATTAGTCAATTTTATCTTTTATGAAGCCGAAATATCATACTTTATACATGAATATAATTCATGGTCTACAAAATATTTAATATATTAAACACATATTAAATCTAAAATTTGTTATTCCAGCCTCCACCAGTCGTCCACGCTCCCCCAGTAGCCCTACCGCCGCCCACGGCTGTATCAGCTTCGTCAGCTACGCACTGTTCCGCGCCTCGGACTATTATCATACAGCGACCGGACGCAAGGCACGGGTTCGGCTTCACACTGAGACATCTTGTTGTTTATCCTCCGGAATCCGTACAGGTATGAATTTAAAAACATTTTTTAGGTCAGTTATTTGCCACTCATATAGTCTTAAATCTTAAATTAAAAGCGAAGAATTAAGACACAGTAGTGTGTCGAGTAGGTTCAACTAAGTTCAAACCTTAGATATAAAAATTTTTGTCGGCAAAGATATAATACATATTCGTAATCATTTTTATGAAATTTTTAAGAGTAATTTAAACTCAAGTTATATCATAGAATATTTTTTTATAAATTATACATTGAATTTTTTTTTTGACACTTTATGCCAAGTTCTAAAAATCTGAAAAAAAATAATTAAAGGAACTATACGAGGATGCGCGCCACTTGGCAGTGGGCGCAGTGGGTGCGCCAATGGACACGATCTTCGTAAGGTCAGTGAGGCCTGGCGGGCCGGCGGCGGCCGCGGGGCTGCGAGCGGGCGACCGCGTGCTGGCAGTCAACGGCGAGCCCGTCGCCTGTGGCAGGTCGCGGGCACCTTACGCCAGGGTGGTGCAGCTGGCGCAAAGGGAACCGAAGATATTGAGGCTTACTGTTGTGCCGAGAGATCACGATTTACTGCAAAGGGTAAAGAATTCTGCTTTTATTTGTGTGATATTATTTAAATGTGGTAATTAGATCTTGCTATATACACGTATTAGTAAATTATTATCGTTGCCTGTCTGAGTGGATAAAACACAGCCATTGACTTTTGCCATCTGATTACAATAAGCAGACAAATAAGTACTATAGGTAAAGATAAAGGTGGTATCTAACCACCAATGTATGGCAACAAATTCTCATTATTTTATTTTTTCCAGTATTTCAGCGAAGCAGCCTACAATCCAGAGACAAACCAGCGGCCGCTCGACATGCCGGCGGTAACAGAGCACGAGTCGCGTTTGTTCGACGCGTACAGGAGGCCGCGGCTGCCCGCGCTGCCGGCGCCGCAAGCGCCCGCCAGGCACAGGGAGGACCCTGAGTACGCGACGGTGGCCTCGCCAAGGTTTGATGTGCCTAGACTGCCGACTACGCCGCATTATCTTTTACATGATGGGTGAGAACATTCAAAATCTAAATATTCTTTATTCAGTTGGGCTATTATTCATTACTTAGCTCTGGTGTGGAGGCAAAGCGCGGCATTGAGCTCCGTTACTCAACATGCAGTTACTCTAGAATTCGGCGGAAAGTAAAAAACGGAGTGGCCTTTACAGATATTTATTAAAAATATTTAAATTTTCTTTTATATTAATTTCTATTAACGATGTTTGCAGCAGGCGAGAGTCCGATACATCTCTACCATCATCAGCCGCAGAGAGCAAAGACAGTCTCGGCTCATTCGACTCGAACTCGACACTCACGGGCCGAGAGCTGGACGACTCGATTATTCTCTCTCGAATACGAAAGAGTCTTGAGCAGAAGGAGGCATTCCTCAGACGGCCCAGTCAACCCACGGGCTGGGTGACTCCTGACCCACCGCCAATCAAACAGAAGGAGTTTTACGCTAGGCCTCAAAAGTTACAAAAGCCGGCATGGCCGCCCCCTTCTTCCCCACCCCTTGCAGCTTCCCCTCCACCCCCGCAAATACAAGAATTAAAGAAGGAAGAATGTGCAACAAGTGTTGATAGCGGCACATATAGTGGATATGGGGAGGTCAATGGCCACATTGATAAAAATAGGTTAAAACAAGACAAAAATCAATTTGTGACAACACTTTCGAAGATACAAGAGACGTCCCCAAGTTTAAGTACAAATGTTGGTGCTATGAGTAATGGTTCTTCTACTGAGTTTAGAGATGAAAATTCAACTGCTACTAATCAAGATAATAGGTAAATGATATAGTTATTTGTATTGCTTTTTTACTGTATATGGTAGTAGAGAAGATAAAATCTCTAAGCAAATTGTATGCAATTATTTTAGTAAAAAAAACGGTGGCGCTACATTTCTCGCACCGGTTGTAATAAAGCCAAGTTAAAAAAAAAATATATAAATATATAACTTCAATTTGAACAAAAATATTTCGCCTAGTGGCACCTATGATTCTATAGTAAAGTATAGAAGAGAAGCTTTTATAATAAAAAAATACTCATAAATAATTCCTAACTCCAGATACCCAGCCCCCGAGCTCCAGCTAGTAACAGCACGTACACGACAGTTGGAAGAGGCGCGCGGTGTCGGCGAGAGACGGACAGAAGTCGCACGGAGTGAGCTCGCGCGCCTCTCAACCACTCGCCTTGAGCCCAGTGTTGCGTTGAGGCGGAAGGAGTTCGAGACGCGCACGTGTAGACGAGAAGCCAGGTCACTGGACGTGCAGCCTCAGCAAGGTATTATATGTGTGTAAAAGTTGGTGATAAGGCGGAATGCGGCTTTGAGTTTCGCCATTCAATACTGTTTAGTTGTAGAGAAAATATGACTACCCACATTCATATGTAAAAAATGTAACAATCTAACGACAAGAAATTTCAATGCTATCTAAAGACAATATTTCTTTAATTATGAAAGACTTTATTCATACTATTGAATATATTAATATTTACTATGTAGTGTAACTATTACAAACTAACAATTTATTATTGCAGATTTAGATCAAGAGTCAGCGCCCCTCGGCGGCAGTCTGTCAGGAAACCAGTTAATGATCACCGGCAGCAAACACCTCCATTGCCCCCCTCCAGAAGGATATGTGCCCGGTATACAAAAGAAAATACTCACTTATTTATTAAAGCCTCTAGTTCTAGTTACCATTTAAATAACTAAAATTAGCCTTTAGTTATCATTTAAATAAATATATTATAGTAAATAGGGAATCCATATGCTTAGAATTCATGCTTATTGTATAAACAATCAAATTAGACTTAGTTGCATTATTGTTTTTAGAAAAAGAAAAGGTTCAAATGCGAACAAGGTCGAATAGTACCGGTAGTGAAGGATTATCTATTAGAAGACATCATGCCACAGGTAATTAATACACGCACATGTCACATATCGTACATTATATTTTATTTAGTTTAGTTTTTTGATTGACTTTGATTTTGTTTTTTGTCACTTTGGTAAGTAATAAAGAAAACAAAGCGGTTTTTTCAATACCACATGTGCTTTGCTGCATTATCACTATAAACAATTCGTTAAATTCATAAAAAAACAAATTGACACTAAAATTGGGAAATCCATTACTCATAGATGGCGCGATCTAGTTTGTCAACCGTTTGTATATTATGTACTATTGTTCTGTTTGTGCGATGTGTTTAGTTGTTAACATATTATATATATCATCAAAACATACAAACATACATACAGATAAATAAAAACATTACTTAATCGTTTATAAGCGCCATCTATCTGTAAAATCCGCATTGCAAAACCGCTTACGTTGGTTGCGACACGGGTGTCCACGGCTCATTGCTAATTCCGCTCCAAGATGGCAGTCACGCGAAGAGACGTATGGGGCTGAACAGAGAACAGATGGAGGCGATGAACCGCGTGTCGCTGGGGGAGGTCCCGCAGAGGCCGACGCAGCTGAGCCTTGCGTCCGCGTCCACGTCGGCCTCGTCGCCGGAGCCCACGCCCACCACGCCCGCCGACTCAGGTCCCACGACTCGCTCCCTCCCTATTTATACACGGAGCTGTCAGAGCTTAAGCTTTTTTTTATATTTAATCTATTATTTTGGGCCTTTTTGGATTATTTTTTTGAGCTGTCATAGAAAATTTCTAAATTATTACAGGAATTATTAAGATTACTAATATTAATTACTTTTATTCTTAGCGAAAATGCCAAATAATGCAAAACTGCAAATGTCTAATTTAAAAAAAATATACTAAACATAAAAAAGCGTTTAATTAATTTTATAAAAAAAAAACAATTAGTAAAAATTAATGCATGGCTTATTGAGACATAAGTACCAGGAGCTCATGAACGGGAGGGAGCTCTATGGATCTAACCTTCTTCGCTAAATTAACTGAATGCGTTGTGTGTGCTTGTACGTGTGCTACTAATGCCGACTAACGATCGTCGCCGTCGATGTTTAATAGTAACCTTATCTATAAATGAATTGAATTGCGGAATTTTGAAATAAATAATTGTTAAACAGGTTTTGCTGATGATTTGGTGACGAGACGACAGAAAAAAGATGCTCAATTGGGAGGTCAGTGAAATGTCTTAACCCACCGTATATAAATCTAAAATAAGATCAAATAATAATAAAATTATTATTGTACCTCAAGCTTTGTCTTGATAGTGCAAATATTTTTTTCTCTCGAGTGGGGAGAGAATCCATAACCATTGCGTTTTCTATTAGATGCAATCCGTCTATCTCAATTATTAATAACTAAATAACAAAATAAATCAATTTAAAAAAGGTTATATTTTCTGGAGGCATTCCGTGTTGATTGGCGGAACTCATCACCGCGCTTTACCTCAACACCAGAACGAAAATTCATTTTTGACGTTTATAGTCTTTATACACTTTGCGCCCTTGCGCCACGACTGGCCTTATAACATTTTATATATTTATATTAATAAAGAAATACTTATCATACTAATTAAACACATTTCCTCGCCAGCAGAAGAGGAACGCGCGATGCGCAGGGTTTCCTATCTAAAAGCTACGTGGGGTGACAGACTGCACTTAGACAGCGACGTGGAGCCCGATGCCGATCACCATGCTTTGAGAAGGTTTGTTTTTATTGTGTTAATTTTTTTGTTTATTTACTAGTTGAGTCGTTTATATCTGCCAATTCATTTAAAAAATGTAATTGAAAAATATATTTTGTATCATAATTTAATACTGACAAGAACATCGTTTTTATAAAAAAATCTGCATTTAATATAGATGTTTATTGTTGCATTCTTTATTTAAAAATTAAATTTAAAAACTGTACTCGTCTTAAAGTGCATAACAAAATGGCAGATATAAATGACATGAATGCCCCTCCAGTAGTCTCTCAATCTCAGTAGTTAACTTTCAGTACAAAACCGATTATCATTAACAAACATATTATTTATATGTAGTAAATGTTAAGCACACATTTTGTGTCTTCAATACATCACATTGTTTGTTGTAGATAGATATACATAAATACATATTCGTATATATAAATTGTATTGTAATATCGAAAGCATCGTTCGTGTTAACGTTATTGCGCGCAAATTATTGGTTTTTTGTATGTGTGTTTCTAAAAAAACGCAGTGCTTACCGAAAATGGCGTCCACCACGATTCACTGAAGATATAACTCCGTTGCTGCGAATATTCGACCCCCAAGCGACTCTACCGCTGCGGTACGTTATGCCGCCTCCATGCCGCTTACACTTGGTTTTATTGTTTAAAACACTGTCTGTCATATTTTGTTTTTTTTTTATTAGATATGTAATGTTTGAGTCTATTATATATAATGTAAATAGAAAAATATGAAGTATAATATAATAAATTATATTTATAGATTTTAAAATCATTTGGAGAACGTCAATTTTAAAACTTACTGTTCTTTAAAAATGTCTTTATTCTTATATTGTTTCTTTAAATATATTGAACATAAAAATCAATTAAAATGTTAAATGTTTTAATATTGTTAATTTAATATACTCGTACATACGTTTATAGCAGTGTTTTTTGCAATATAACTTAGTCTGTACTATGTGTGGCTGTTTACAGCATTCGTGATAGATGGCGCTTCTCACACGAATCTTTCCCAACGAACTTGAGGAAATGTATGAAATAGTAGCTCATTAGTCCCTCTCATCAAAAATCCTGAAACTGAGCATTAAAATATTTATATTTATTCATAAATTAACAAAAATCATTCGAAATATTTTAATTATTTAGACTTTAAATGTAGTTATTTACAAAGATATAGGTAATGTCTATAATACCTAGGTATTATTACTATAGTTAATATGCGGTGCATGACTTAATAAATTAAATGCATGTTATTTGAATGTGAGTTTAGCAATCTCGATGTAAGCATGCGCCATTAGATGTTCATTGTTTTGTTTTCTATGTAATTTATGTCATAATTGAGTAAATTATTATCTTACATTGTAATAAGCGAAAACTTTTGTAAATAGCTTTTTTCGTATTGTGTATATTTCGTACTACATATGTAAAAAAATATTTTTAACAATGTACAGATAGACCTGTTTGGTGGGTCATGATTACTTGTTGTTTTTAAAATAATATCGTTATATAAATTGTGTTTAATTATAATATTTTATATTTTTAATGCGTACAGTCCAGAGCAGAAAGGAGAAGAGGCTGCCGAAAATGCTGAAGCTTCTGAAGCGGATGTACAGGGCAATGTACAAATAAAAATGGTGGTTAGTAACGGGAAGGTAAGTGAAATGTATTTCATTATTTTAAAATAGTTAATATACAAAATTCTGTTAAGTAGTTTTCAAAGTGATATTTATCTTTCCAAACGGAAAAGTTGTTATAATAGTTTTTGACATCTCAACCTACCTATAAATAGACGCCATGTTAGTCTACAGATTCTCTATGCTCTGAAATACAAATAGTAAAGCACACTCTTTAAGTGAAAAATATAAAAAGTATTGTTACTGCTTAACGTACAGAAAATATTAAGTTAGCTTAGTTGCAACTATTTAAGATTATCTATCATGAGGTCAGTGAACATATATAAATCCGTGCTTACTAAATGTATGACGGTTGTGTTTTTGACATTACTAAAAATAAGAAGAATAAGAAGGCTATCTATGCCATCAGGTCACACCTGATAACATAGAACTCCTTCGTGGATGTTGAAAATATTTATATTAAATATTCAAATACTTGATTTTAATAAAAAGTACTTAGTATAAAGAGTAACCCTATTTAGCATTGGTCAATATGCATAGTCTAAATAAACTTAGAAACACACATCAAGAAAAATATATGTTGACAATTACAGAGCTTTTGTAATCTTTTTTTTTCTAACTAAGATTTAAACAGTTTTAAAAAATAATTATATCTGTAAAGTTACGTTGAATTATATTTTTTTAAAGTAATTTAATGTATGAAAATATTTATGTTATATATTATTTTTCACTTAGCGTGCGAGCGACAGATCATGGAAGCAGGTGTGGGCAGTGCTGCAAGGCACCAAGTTGTACCTGTACAGGCATCATCCCACTCAGGTAAGTTTTATATAAATGAATATAAATATTTTTTACAGCTATGTAACCTAAATAGATCAGAGCCTCTATTAATAACAATATATAGATAAGTTTTACAGTTAAACAGGTGGGTAGGTACAGCACCATTAAACCAAAATAAATTGCTTTTTGTTGAATATTCATTCAACTTAGAATTGAAATTGAGTAAATAAATACTCAACTTTGAAAAAAATTATAAGCGAATATAATATACACATAACAAAATCTAAATTAAAATTAAAGTTACATTACTTTAAGATATTTTATTTATTTATTGTCATACGATTTCACTATTATAAGGCGTTTGGCGGCCTTGCCGGTGCGATGTACACAATTCACATTACACACATACCTACTCTAAAAAGCAAATATTTTGAACCGGCGTTAGCGCTAATGGCATATTGTTTAATGGAATTTTTCGCATTTTTTCCTACAAATAAGATCAAACGTACCGCTGATGTTGTCTTGTGCGCATTTATTTGTTTAAGTTTGTTTAAACATGGTACGAAACGACTAATGTATATTTTGTATAGTTCTATTTAATGTAGCAACATTAGTTCATATATTTTAAAATAAAAAAAAATGTATTTGATACATATTTCGCTCTGGCATATATTATTGTAGTGTGATATTAAATTTATAACAAATAAATTAAATTATAACAGAAAATTTACGTTAATATTAGCAATCAAATTAATTATAATTTAATTAAACCATAAGTCATAGCATATGGCGACAGCGGCACCATGAGCATCATTATAATTCACAACGTTCCGTCCTAACTCCTTATCGCACAAATAGTCGAACATTTCCTGAACCATATATCGCACCTGGGCTCTTCGGGCCTATTAACGGAATTTGTTAAGGGCAAAGTATTACATATATACAGACAGATGTCTTTATTGTAACGTCTTTTTGTTTGACTTCACACTAGTGTTGAAACTCCGTTCCCCACGACAACCAATTTTCGAGACAATCCTTGTTGAGTGGCGGAACTTAAC
>FASU01064660.1:0-10852 GCA_001486225.1 Heliconius pardalinus sergestus
TAAAACCACTTTAAATTTAAAAAACATGCATACCAAGTAGGAACATATTTTCTCCGACGAAACTTTTAGTGACACTAACAAGTACCACTATATACTAACAAATGGCGTAAAAACAAATTTTGCATTTTAGTGACACTGCATTATATGTTTTTAAAGGGTCCCCATCTTACCCCACCTTCCCCTAATGTAAATTGAAAAATACAAAAGGCCACGGTAATCATGGAATATATAACGAGAGAATTATTAATTACAGTCTGATTAAATTCAAATTAACAAAATAAATATTCTAAATGGACATTGTGATAATAATATCGATGCTATAGCTAAGTTCGAGGACGTTATAGCCTGGCCTAACAATAAAAATAATTTAGGAATATAAATAAAACGCAACGAAGATAGAAATAGCAAAACACGTTTATTTCAATATAAAATACAAAAGGTATAACTTCCCAATTCTAGGAATGGTGCGGGAATGTACATTTTACTTCTACATCAGCATGACATTGTCATATTTTTGGTGTTTCCTAAATTATTTAAACACGTCATTTAATTATAAATTTCATTCAAAATATTTAAGCTTATATAATAATATCGCATTTATTAAATTCTAACAATTAATTATATAAATTCAAAATTGCAGATAATATAAGTGAAAAATCTTCTTTTTTTTTTTAATTTACAATCGACGTTTGTTGCTATTTTTACGCCGACTATATTTTGTAAACTGAGCAATAGTTGCACTTGAGCTCAATTTTAAAAGTGACAGCGCAGAGGTATTATTTTTCTATTATAAAGAAATTTCGTTTGTAATTCTCAATTTTAAAACCTACAATGATATCTACATATGGCTTATTTGAAGTATCTGATCCAATATTACATTTGAAAGTTCTTTGAATTTTTCTAGAACATTCGTCACTTAATTTCCCTTATAAATCTTAAAAGATTGTCTCAATCAATCAATAGATTGATTTTAAGGGCTTTATAATATCAACTATTCATTCAATCGTATAGAAAAAAAACATGATTTTTCTCTTTAAATACAAAATTCGAAAAGCTTGTTTTATAATAATAAGAATAATAATTTGAAACTTAAATAACACCTCTGAACTGTCAACAAATGGATGAACCACACTCACGTAAACATGCACAGCATTTTTCTTTTATCATAGCTAATATAAAAAACTATTAACAAATATAATATTTATATGACAATTTTGACAAGCATTACGTTATAGCCATCTCATGAGATCATTAGGCATCTACTTTAGGGAAGATTCACACTGTAGTACCAGCCATGATTTTTTAACGTTTCGATCTTGGTCTTGGGTTAAAAATATTCTAATATAAGAAACAATGAGAGAATTGATACTATTATTCCGATTAAATTTCGGTCCAATCATGCATATAAGAATATTTCTCATATCCGACCGAAAAATAACCATAACAAGCACTTAGTGTGGATTCTACCTTATTTTACATAAATACGTATATAAAATACAATCTACGTATAAATGTTATAATTTTCAAATCACATTAAGAATCACGTAAGTTAACGTAAAAATAATAAAAATTCTAGAAGCAGCCTATGAACAATAAAAAGATAAAAATTGATTTGTTACAATACGTTTTCTCGAAATACCAAATGGAATTGTATTATTTGATAAAATGATTTTGTAGCAAATTTTATAATTATATAATATTTTATATTTTTATAATTAAAAAATTATATAATTTCACTGTTAAATATGCAGGAAGTTCCTCGTCATTTATCTGTGCACGTTATCTTGTAAGAAAAACAATATTTCAATTATAGATAGACACGTTTCATTAAGTACGGAGGAAATTCCTAGCTTTTTAATATTTACTACAGCTAACATAAACTAAAGAGGAAAAATGCACAATTTTACTTTAAATACATATTTTGAAATGTAATAAGCTCATTTTTTTCTCTACGTATTTTGTTATATTAGTAAAAAAAAAACATTTTTAATTGTCACATAATTAAAAAAGACAAATATGAACAGGCACCAACAAAGAGCAAATAATTAAATTAAACTTAAATGCTAACTATTTTACAATTTCACTATTTCGCGATTAAATAAAATATTCACTTATATAAATAATACAATCACTACAAATATAAAACATGTACTCATTATTATTTAATGGCGTTTTTTATTTCAAAAATATACAAGACTTTGGTTACAAAGACATCGACTGTCGCTACGTATAAACGATCGATAGAGAAGACCAGTAGTATCAGACAGTTCTGTTGTGATATAATTAATATTTGCATTTTTTCAGGTTTCGGGACAAGGCAAGGCGTTGAGTTCCACCATTCAAAACGCAATGCCTCAAAATATCTGTGAAAATTGGGAACGAAGTGTACTTAGTACATTGAGCTCCTTGTGCTACGTGCGGGATACAGCGTGAAGGTGAAAGAATAATCGGAGAGATCGGTGTCCGAGTTTGATCACAAAACTATTATTTTCATTTCCATTAACCTAAGCCAGGATTATTAACATGTCTTCTTATTATTTTTAACATTTTATAATAATTAAAATATCTTTTTAAAAAATACGTTATCAAAGTTTTACTTCATTTTTTGGCATAGTTAAGTATTTGAGCAATAAAGTCAGCGTACAATATTGAATGATTCACATATCTAAAGATCAACTTCTAAGAAAAATAAATAATTTATAATCGGACTTTTAAATCGAAGATATGTATGTAGGTACATACCTAATGTGTTGTCTACAACATGTTTTGTTTTTTTAAAAGGAAATCGACAAGAAAATTCATTCATTATTTCCTTATAGCTAAAACCCATTAATAGAATTAAATTTGAATAATTTACTTCATTAATCTTGAACCAAGCTGAACAACTTGTATATTTTTGAAATGTTTTTGGCAAAATATAATATAATTGTAATAAATATTAAATAATACTTGTATTTTAGGGCAAACCATGGAAATCGAAGTCTGTATACAACTGTTCTACACGCGAGTACGCCTCGTCACAGGACTGTAGCGTTTGGGGCAAGATCGCCAGCGCCTCGGTTAGTTTCTCTTCTGAGCCAAATATCTAAAAAATAATAAATAAAAATGTTGGCAATAAAATAATATCCATTTTGAACATTTTAAAAATGTTTTCAGAAGTGTAAAAAATATACAAAATTGACCTTTACATATAGAAGAAGATACAAATAAATTTACGAAATGTGTGTGTGGGAATAAAATGATCACAGTTTTGAAAAATGCAAGAATTCTAGAAGAGTTTTGAGTGGCGGAACTCAACGCCGCACTTTGACTCGACACGAGAGCGAAAAAATTAAAGTATTAAATATTTCATTTCCTCGAGCCCCTGCGCCATGACTGGCCTCGAACAACACGTTACTAATACGTATGATAGTTTTTTGTTATGACTCCGGCAATGATATTATAAATTGCCACAATTTATTGAACATTAAACAATAATAAAAAGATATGTTTTTGAAATGATTAAATCTAAATATCTAATGATACTTTTATAAGTTAATATAAAAACGTAACTTCATTTCTATGCGTTTCTAAGTATTTTCCATCATGAACTTAAAAGAGATTTATATTTAGATTACTTATGTGAAGAAACTGAGTGAATCTGACGCTGCACTTAACCTAACCAAAGCAAAGAATATATTGAAATATAAACTATTTTTTTTCAATGAAAGTCACACTCAGAACTGTGATACTACTTAACTGCGCCATTTCAGCATTATGCTGTTAAAAATATAATTTTGTACCAAATGAGAATCGAACCTGCAACCGCAAAAAAAATATTAAAATAAAAAAAAAACTAAGGCAAAATTTAATATTTATAGCTTACAAAACAATATATAGATTGAAAAATAATGATAATAATTGGTATAAATCACTTTGACCTTCAAACATCCAACAATATTCAATTGTTTCATGTATTCTCAATATCAATTGATCTTTTTAATGGTAGACTTAGATTATTTATTATCTGAACAGTCTGATGTTACTTATTAGAAAGATATAATCTAAAATATAAATTGTTTATTATGAGATGAGATTATAGTTTTCAGCTTTAAAATTAAGAATTTTTTTCTAGGTGAAACAAAGAAATGAAACTTACTTAAATATTTAAATTTAAAAAAGCTTAGTATTAACATTAATCATTTAATTTATAATATTTTGAAATTAAAATAATAATCCCATATCTTAACAATCTAAAAACCCAAAAAATAAGGTTAAAAGTTATCATTCATATCATTATGTATAATAAAATAATAAAAAAATGTTCAATTGGTTTTATCATCAGACCTAACTTACAAACAGGTATTGTAAATTACCGCTATCTTCGTAATAGATAAAGTGTAATGAAAAGGTGACGTAGTTAAGTATTTAATCTATAGGATTATTATCACACGGGTTATCTTTTCCATATGACTACAAACATGCTTACAAATTTAAAAAAATATTCAAATATTTATTTACATTTTGCATGAGACATTTTGAGACTGTAGCAATGCTTTAATATAAAAAATTACGACTTATTCCATATATAGCAATGTAGTTAAAGAGATTGAAGTGTTAACACACTAAGGTGGAGCTCAACAAAAAATTAAATTAATTCATACCAGTAAATAGTAGTCAAGCTTATAAAAATTGAGTTTACAGTTAGATGCTGTTGTGCCACAATGGTGTCTATTATACACGTATTAAAATGTATATAAATTAATATTTATGATAAAAATTCATAACTACTGTATACAAAAGAAAGAAAATATTTTACCTTCTTTAATAAATCTGGTCTTGAAGGCAATGCATGCATGGCTAAAGTAGCTGCTTTTCTAATATACCAAGGATGAAACTCAGCTAATGTTTCATTGTAAGAGCTTTGGCATAATGTGCATGTGTTCACACATTCATCTCCCTCACTTAATCTCTTAAGAAATAGTCTTATAAAATCTAAAAAATAATGCATAAAATAAACATACTTATTTTTTTCATTAAATAAGTTTATAATATTATTTAGCAATATATATACCTAAACCTCTATGCAATCTCAACATTGTCCTAGAACCCGAAACAAAACCATTTTTTTCATATAAGCTTGTTTCCTTTTCATACTTCATCATTTTCTTGAAAGATTCATAATAAATTTGGTCTTCCCCTGCTCTATGTTTTTCCATAATTTTAATTTTACTTTTAACATCGCTGCTCACAAAAGAAAATACTGTACCAATCAAGTTTAAGAACCTGAACAAATAAAAGTGTGTCAAACGATAAACAATACCATATGGAGTCACAAAATAAAATCGAAATTATCTTACTTTACTAGTTCATTGTAACCGTCTATATATGAGTCTATTATAACATCGTCGTCTTCTTTTAAACTATTTTGAAAACTCTCGTGGACATATTGAAGATCTAAAGTGTTTTCATTAGACATTTCTTTCAAATTGAATTAGATGCCTAAATAGCACAAAATATTATATACTGACTAGACCACTTCCCTACACCTGAGTTCTTACTGGATGACGTTTATACTTGACACTACGTTAATTCAATTATTGACAGTAACAGTGACAGTTCGTATTTTATGTAAAAAAATCATAGATAAAAGAAATCTGATTTTATTAAAGTTTAATAATTAGTAATAATTTTATCTATTTCATTTTCAATTGACCCATTTAAGGTTATAATAAAAAATCGTTTTTATATTTTTAGGTAGAGTAATGAGTCTATCGTAACTATACATATAAAATTGTTTTTTTTTTCTAACTTCAAATGGAAAATAAACCCTTTAGATTTAAATAATTAAAATATCTTGAAATTGAAAGAAATAGGTATTGTAATATTGAAAGGAATATATTCCTTTTAGATCAGCCCAAAAATAACTTAAACGTCAAAAGTGACATTTCATGTGTCAGATATAACTTGTGATTTGTTTCGCAATTTGCGACTTGTGCGAGTATCAAATTGCAGTGTTGACTCCCGATCAAGTTATCAATTCGATTGTAATTGCTCCTTTTAATTCTAATTGTATACAGTAAATTCGCATTGTTTTGATAAAAACTAACGTGACTAATGATTGTGACTGCAATTTAATCATAACACCCTTGAGGCAAAAATAATCAATCGAAAAAAATAATTGCAAATATTTCACAATTTTGAAAACCTTGATGTGTAGGTAAATGTTCTAATTTAATAGAACTATTTATATTTTATTAAATCTAGTAGCGTGGTCGTTTCGATATTTATAATAGTGAGATATAGAGATAGATAAGGCGATACTGCTTTAGAATACATATTTTAAAGAGGAGAGGTAATGTAAACATTACTTTTTTTTTGTAGGTATGTTAAAATATGACATCTAAGTCTGAAGCTGACGACGATTCTTTTATAATAATCCTCGGTTCATCCCCTGGAGCAAGTATGAATACAGAGAATTGTAATGGGGATATCAAAGAAGGGGCTCTGGATAAATCACAAATAGAAGATGTTATGAAAGATCTCTCTTTAGAGGTTAATATGGCTTTTAAAGCTCAGTTTAGTCTTTCAGATAGTGTGAGTATCAAAGTATTGTATTAGTTATTAATTTATTTTTTGTATTTTAATGCTACATCTTACATATTTTATACAACTATATTATAACATAGTTAATACTAACTATGCATAATACTATGCATACAGCTATATGATACTATTTGTTTAGTCCTTTCTGGTGTAGTTGTTAATGTCTTCTTTTATTTTCGCATTTTGAGGTGGATTTCAGAATTTCTCACAAACCAGTCCTCTGCACACTGCACTGGACTGTTCTTAGAACTAAGTTCTAAAATTTTTTTAAGCCTTAGTACATAATCATATTAATATAATTTTGTATGTATACCAATTTTGTCTAGACATAAAACATTATTCAATCAATGGAATGGCTACTAACTTTTTATATAATTGTTTATTTATATAATAATCTTACATGCAGTCATATCTTTTTATAAACAGGTTTAATAAGGTTACACTTTCATTTATGAATAACAACTGCCTTTACCTTTTACAGTTTATTTTTAAACTCTATAAATAGCAGAGGGTTATGCTGTGCAATGGAACAGTGTCTGACTGTAATCATGATGGTTGTAGGTTGGATCCCTATTTGAAACAAATATTAGCCATTAAGTTGGCTTTACGGCTTATATTTTTATGGTGTGAAGCAGAGGCTGTAGCATGCTGTAAATGCGGTGGTTGTGGGTTCAATTCCCACTCGGAAAAATGAAATATTTAATATTTTCATTTTCTCCTTCTAGTACTAAGGCAAAACGCAGCATTGAGTTCCACCACTCAACACACAATACCTTAAAATTTGGCGGAAAGTAGGGCTATGTGTTGAATACAGTGTGAAGCTAAAAAATATTAAAATTATATTTTTTTTTATAAGAAACAAGATTTAATTAAATAGTTTCGCGATGAGGCCGTTGTGGTGCAGTGGTACAAGCGTGCAACTGTAAACGCGACGGTTGTGGATTCACTTTGCATTAGACGGATTACGTTTCACTATTGGCGAAAGAGGCTGAATTTACTTTTTAAGCTTTTTTATATTTCTGTAAACATCAGTTTGTGCAATAGTTTTGGGTTTGATCCCCAATCAAGGGATTAATTATTTGCATTAACCTGTTCTGCCAATTCCAATCCTTATAATTTGAAATTTTACGCATAATATTTGAAATAAGAAAGATTATTTTTATATTCTAGCCTTCTCCGGCAAGTATGATGGTGGCCAGTACAATAATAACAGACGACAGAAGTACAGAGGAGCTACAAAAGCGCTTCGGGGAACTGCTAGATGAAAATGTAGTGCTAAAAGAAACCTTAAAACAGAATAATGATTCTATGAAAGAACAATTCATGTTGATCGCTTCATGTCAAGAGGACATGCTTAAAACACATAGGCTGCACAAGGAAAAGTTTGATGAGACTAGAGAGTTGGTTGAACGGGTGGGTAGTAATTTTTTTTTGTTTCACTCTTTATTTTGGTTTTAGAAGCATTGGTGGAGATTTAAGACATTCCAGTTTCCGCAAAATTCTAAGATATTGTGTGTTGATAGGCGGATGGTTTGCCATAATGGCAAAAAGAAAATAATTTAAATATAACACTGAATGGGAATCAAATTGGTTAACAGTATGTCAAAGTCAATCCCACATTAAAATGAATTATTTTTAAATATGATTACAGTAGTTAGATAAATAAATCAAAATTCAATTGTGAATGGGAACTCGGATGTGAATGTAAACAAAAATATAATGACATAAATATTATGTCATTATACAATAATGTAAATATTTGTATGATTGTTATCTATTGAGGAATAATAATGATTATTTATAATCTAAGTCGTACATTAACAATGAAAGTATGACAACATAATAAATTGAGTTTTTGGGTAACTATTATACATACGATATGAGTAGAAGCCACTCCACTAGAAAAAAAAAATATTCTCCATCGATGAGTGGCAGAACTCAACGTCGCATAATAAATACGTTAAAAGTTTGTATTCATATAAAAGTTTCTGTATATATTTTTTTATTTTATATGCTTATTAGTTAATATAAAGTACCTAATGTTACTTTATTTTCAGCTTCGCAGAGAAAACAAACAGCTCAAGTTAGACATATCTCAAGTGGCCGATGGGGATTCAATCATTACCAATGGAAATCACGAGCCCAAATCTGGTGCGTCGTCGGGAATCGAATTCGTGACCTCCCCAGATGATGACACTATTGAGAAGCTGACCGCCCAACTGGAACTAGTTGAGAAGCAAAGGAGACAGGTATTTATTACAGTTATATATGAATATAGGTATTTTTTGGGAGGCCACGAACCGTCGACCATACTATATGAAAATATTAAAATATATAGTACATACAATAAAATAGATTTATAGTTCTTTTTCTATTAAATAATTTATATATTAATTATTGACTGTCTCTGATGTATATAGAGTAAAAAGAACATAATTATTGGCGCTTCATTGTAATAGTGACGTACGTTTATTCAAGTGGTTACATAAGGTTGTATTACAATCGATATTTATTGATTTATTTTTATACTAACGACACATTAATTAATCTTATACAGACTTTTATGATAGTGTATATATTTAGAAAATACTGTTACAGAAATACAAACTGAGTATTTTGCTTTTTATGTTATGTATAGATTTAATAGTCATTTATAATTACTGTTTTTGGAGCAGTTAGTAGGATCCAAAACGATTAATTTAAAAAATGTCATCTGTTTGTCTATGCGTTCAGAACTCAGCTTAACCGATTTAAATACACTTTTCACTAGTGTATTTTGACAAGCTTCCTTTAACATATTGTGTTTTATTTAAATCGGTAATAAATAAAGAGTTATGGCAATATAAATTATTTTGTTACAAAATTACTGTACTATTGAAGTTAGTTTTTAAATGTATGGAAATTATTTTTAAAATGATTCAATATGTAAAGAGTTTCACGCTGTCTCTCGCATATAGTTTGGTAGTGTTAAAACACTGTTCTTCATGCCGAATTTTTGAGTTATTGCGTGTTAAGCAGCGGAGCGCTTTGCCTTATTACCAGAGCAAAGAAAAACTTATTAATAAATAATTATTAAAGTGATTTATCTTTTAGCTAATAGTTGATAACGAAAAATTGTCATGGCAAAAGGATTCCTTGGAGCATATAATAGACGCTACCTCAAAAGAACGAGATGACGCCAAAAACAAGTTGAAAAATATAGAGGTATGTAATTCTTTTTTTTTTATTTATCCCGCACTGTATCCCGCAAAGAAAGATAGGCAGAAGTTAGAAGTTTATTGAAAAGTGATACACTAGAATAACCAGGCATGTAGAGTAGAATAAGAAAACATCACTTTTACAATAATTCATAGCCATGTTCATTCTTAAATTATTAAAAGAGCATTTAAGATAGATCTCAGAGTTGAGAGCGGTTTAGAAGTATGGGCCTAACACAGTAAAATTAACTCAAGTATACATTATATATAGTGAGTATTATATTTTTAGCTGCAACTATCAAACAAAGACAATGATCACCTCCAAGAGTTGCGAAAGCTGAATTTTATTATAAGTGACCTGCAAAGTAAATTGGTGTCATCTAGTTCTGTAAGTATTAGATAATCAAAAGTATTTTTCGTTTTTCTCTTATGTAACATTTTTATATTTACTTATTTATTATAATATGAACAATGAATGTTTAATACATTTTCGGGTATACTGATTTCCGCTCTGATTTAGTAGCAGAGCTTTAAGGCAGAATTTCGCTTACACTGAATTATTTAATAATTTTCAACGTTAAATCTGAAGTTTTGTTTGGTTGAGTGTTTTAATACAGGAACTACTGGACTCAATTTTGTTTTTTGTGTTGAATAGTCTATTTATCGAAGAAGTAAAATCTAATTTAATTACATATAATCAATATCTGAGTTAAATTCTATTCAAACCCTCAATCATTGTGTGCCATGGAAGTGTTAACATTATTATTTTATATAGTTCAACCAAACAGTCTTTATCTTTATAATATTCTTCTAGAACATTACTCCAGAAGAAATGGCGAAACGTGAAGCTTACACACAACAGTTAGAAACGAAAATAACGTATTTACAAAATGAACTTAAGAAAGCTCAAATAAAGATATTAGATCTGGAAAATGTCAAGGTAATGTGTGTTATTTTTACCAATAATTATATACTATAAGAATATGACCTACATAATTTCCAATAATTATATTAGTATATATTTTTTAAAAATATTTTATATAATTTATAACTATATATATAAAAGGACT